>JAODAL010012474.1:0-95266 GCA_025379985.1 Phyllomedusa bahiana | reverse complement strand
CCCCCCCTTTTTCCCGGGGGGTTTTTTTTTAATTTTTTTTTTCTTTTTCCTACTAAAAGGGTCACAACTATAGAAGTTTTCTCTGAAGTTTCCCAGAGCAGTGTTTGGAATTGGGATAACGTATTGCATAGAGTGTCAGGAGCCTGGGAAAGCTGGGTGATTAACGTCTTTCCCTTCTAAGGGCTGTGGGAGTCTTCTGCTCCGTTTCCGTCTTTCCAGCTGCGGGGCGCTCCACGTCTTCTGTCCGTCTGCTCCGTTTCCTAATTTCCAGCTGCGGGGCGCTCCACGTCTTCTGTCCGTATCCGTCTTTCCAGCTGCGGGGCGCTCCACGTCTTCTGTCCGTTTCCGTCTTTCCAGCTGCGGGGCGCTCCACGTCTTCTGTCCGTTTCCGTCTTTCCAGCTGCGGGGCGCTCCACGTCTTCTGTCCGTTTCCGTCTTTCCAGCTGCGGGGGCGCTCCACGTTTTCCCTGTCCGTTTCCTTCTTTCCAGCTGCGGGCGCTCCACGTCTTCTGTCCGTTTCCGTCTTTCCAGCTGCGGGGCGCGCCACGTCTTCTGTCCGCGTCCGTCTTTCCAGCTGCGGGGCGCTCCACGTCTTCCGTCCGTTTCCGTCTTTCCAGCTGCGGGGCGCTCCACGTCTTCCGTCCGTTTCCGTCTTTACAGCTGCGGGGCGCTCCACTTCTTCTGTCCGTCTGCTCTGTTTCCAGCTGCGGGGCGCTCCACTTCTTCTGTCCGTCTGCTCTGTTTCCAGCTGTGGGGCGCTCCACGTCTTCTGTCCGTCTGCTCCGTTTCCGTCTTTCCAGCTGCGGGGCGCTCCACGTCTTCTGTCACTCTATCTGCAGGGAAAATGTTCCACAAACACAACGGGTCTGGGAGAAGCCGGGAGCCGTAGTCTGACACATGTTGCATCCTTCTAATGGAATGGGGGGTTGTGTTCATGCGAGTTGACCAGTGGAGTTCTAGATTACTGGAGCGTTATATTATGTGCCCTGGTCTAGAGTATGAGTATTATAAGGGTGCTCGGATCAGATACAGCATGCAGCATCACTAGAATAGACCAGTTGTCACCACCTCAAGATAGGCTCCTGAAATACTCTGTGCTGTTAGGCTGACTCCACTCCTTCCACTATGCAACACTTGTGTGATGTCCCATCAGATCAACTCTCCTGTACTGAAAGACTGTGCTGCTGGGAGACTGGTCTTTCCATTGTCTTATGATGTTTGTGACCTTCCACAAGGTCGTCGTCCTCCTCCTATACTAAAAGACTCTGTGCTGCTGGGAGACTGTGTTTTCCATTGTTTAACTCTTGGTTTATGACCCACAAGGTCGGCATCCTATTGTACTTAGAGACTTTGTGCTGCTGGGATATTGCTTATTCTCTTCTGTAATGTTTGTGACCTCCCACATGATCAACTCTCCTGTACTAAAAGACTCTGTGCTGCTGGGAGGCTGTTCCTTTCACTGTGTAATTAATTATTAGTTTGTCACCTCCCACAAGGGCAGTGCCCTCCTGTACTGAAATACTCTGTGCTGCAAGGGCAGCCCTGCTCCTTCCACTATGTTGCTCTTACTTCACTTAAAGGGGTTTTGTCATGAAGTGAGTTCCTTACCTCTGATCTGTTCAGGAGAGAAGATAAACAAAGCATGCTGAGTCATGAAGAGCTTCAGGGGTGAGAGGGAGAGGGTGAGGAAGAAGGGAGCGTCTGCAATGTTTACTCAAATAATTACATTACCACCATTGGATTCTCTATACAGCAGACAGACTCATACACTGCACTTTCTCCTCAGTCCCTTGCAAGCTCCTTCATGTTCCCTGTCATCAGATAAGAAGTGCAAACATGCAAGCGCGGCCAAATCAACTCCTGTCAGCTCCTGGTCATGTGTCATGTAAACTTTCAGGAAACTAAGGGGGACTGAGCAATGCTGTAGCTCTCACAGGCTTCACTTTTTGTAATCACATATATTTAGAAAAGTGATTAAATACCCATTTTGGAGGATCCCACGTCAACATTACATCATGGTAAAACCCCTTTAACACTACCCCATTAGACACCTGTTTGTCCTCAGCACGATCACATGAATGGACAGGTCACTGTGTCTTGTTCTGAAATACTCTGTACTGCTGGTAGAACCCTCCTCCCTCGACTATATAACTCTTGACCTTCCACTCGTCTCATTCACTACCCCTGTCACATGCAGCTCTGTCGTCACTAATATCCGATAGAAAATGAAAGCACAGAGCAGCGCTCTCCTCGTGTAGCAAATATGTTTTTTTACCTGCTCTACTCACCTGAGGGTGTTGTGTGACTGTAAGAGGTGCAACACTCCACTCGCATAATAGTGGTTTGTGAACTAGTCACAGCTGACATTGGCTTAGCGCCAATGCACAGAGCACTGTTAAGATAGATACTCGACACGTTTCACGTCCGGGGTGTTCTCATTAACATTGCATACCCCAAAAAAGATCAGTACACAACTCCTGAAATACTCTGTGCTGTTGGAAGAGCCTTCCCCACTCTACTCTGTAAGTCTGTGGGCTTCCACTTGTCTCAATTCCTCACGTCATGCCCTGTCCTCTCAAACATCAAATGGGAAAAGTCACTGCCTTCCTTCCGCTCTCTCTCCTGAAATACTATGTGCTGCTGATGAATAGGCTCCTCCCACTATGTAACTCTCAGTTTATGTTCTACTACTTGTCTCCATTCCGTTCCTCCTATCTTGCACTGCCCCTGTCACATGCAGCTCTGTCCTCAACTAACATCCTCACATGCCCCAAACACACTTGGTTTGACCCTTGCTTAAATACTCTGTGTTGCTGGGAACCCTTCTCCTGGTGACCTTCCACTTTGTTTCTTTCATAGCTTGACATTGTCCTTGTCACATGAAGCCCGACCATCCCAAAAATCACATAAGTGGGCAAGTCTGTGATCTATTTTTTTTTTTTTTTATAAGATCAGGTCATCACCTTAAACACTCTGCGCTGCTGTGATCTATCCTTGTCCAATTTTAGTACTTTTCTGATTCTAGTAGAGCATTTTCTACATGAAGTATATTTTTACATTGCTCTGCTCTGTGTGCTGCAGGTTTGTTTGTGCACAGCTGCCCAACCCCGTCTTGGAGAGCATCAGCGTGATTGACACCCCTGGGATCCTGTCCGGAGAGAAGCAGAGGATCAGTCGAGGTGAGGTTCCTGTGTTGTGTCTGTACTGTTGTCTGTGATAGAACACGAGCTGATGCCAGAGATAAAGGTAACGCACAGGCTCACCTGTCCGCTCCGGACTATAGTGTATGACGTGCCGGGGTCCTGGGGGTTCTGGTGGCCTCCGGTCTCTGTATGTGAACACTGCGGCGCCTGTCTTACCGATTTTTGGGATGCGGTTGTCCATGTATTATCCTGTATTGTATAATGAGACGTTCTGCAACTTTCTGATAAACTGTGTCAATTCCACATCGCTTTCAAGATCTCTGCTTGCTGTCATAACGTGAAACCTGCTGGAAGAAAACCTGATCATGGCGCCCGTAATAACCACAATCAGAGGTTATGGACAACAAGGCCGCTCAGCCCTGCACAGCTTGGTAGGATGTGGGGGCTAAAATTGCCCAGTACGGCCCCCAAACTGGACGATACCACCCATTTTGGGTTGGAAGGTACACGAACCCCACCCCTTTGCGGGTCACAAATTCTTTGTCGGGCAGCGTGTGGCCTGATTAAGATTAACAAGACCCAATGTCGTTCTATACAGAGAATGAAAACCTGCTATGATCTAAACCTGTGCACACAGCTGATGGGTTTGTTACAGTGCATCAGTAAGAGCAGCAAGATCAGTCGAGGGGGATTTAGCTCACAGAGCATTGCCGACAATGACGCACTATAGCAAAGCCTTAAAGGGGTTGTCTCGCTACAATGATTGGGTTTTAATTTAAAGATCTTTAAAAAACAAGCAGCTTTGAAATATATGTTAATTACAACTGTCCTACTGATTTTGAGCTTGCCCTGTTATTTTTACTACTTCAGCTTCTCAAATCTCTATAGTAGCTGACCTGTTGATCCTTATCTTACTGGCTGTCAGGTCTGAATGACTCATCACCTATGAAGACACGTCTGAGCAGAGAGCCCCTCCCGCACAGAATGCTTCTGTAGTGCAGGGAGTGGGTAGGGTGGACTCTGGCGTCTGTGTCCAAGCTGCCTGGATTAACCCTGTGTGTGCCTGCTTCCTCCTGCTCTCTACACAGATAGATGTGACAGCAGTGACCCTGTCTGTTACTATTAATCATGATATGTCTTTGGAACTGTGACTATACTAATACTATACAGATCAGGGGGCATGTGAATACTTTATGTTCTCTGTATTAGGGACACATCCTGAGTATAGTAACACTGCCCTTGTTGTTGCTGGAGATGTGGAGACTTGTAAGCTAAGCAGGGGATATAGGAACACATGCATCCCCTCTGCTCTATTAGCACACAGCTTCATATTCCTCTCTACACTCCTAGATCAGCCCTCTCCTGCAACAGACCTAGGCAGGCACACACAGGGTGAACTCTGAGAGCAAACCACCCCCCCCTGTATAGAAGTTACGTAGCTGCCTGTGTGCTGATGAGAGGGGGGAGAGGGAGCAGAACAGACAGACCAAGAAGCACGCCCCTCAGTTCAACTTACCAGGGACACTGACAGGCTGAAAGCTCGTAATGAGACAACTCCTTTAAAGCTAATAAATAAAACACCCTTTGGTTAGTGCATTTGATGGCATATGTAGATGGGATGAAACCGACCAGACTTTGCTGGCGTATCGAAATTCTAGAACCCGCACCTAACTTGGAAATGGGTCCCGAAAGTGTCGGCTCAGGATGTAGAGTGGGACCCGCAGGAGCTTGACTCTCCATTCTGTTCTATGAAAGTTTTGAGTACGGTCAAACATTCCGCTTCCCTGTACTGGGAACTCCCGTAGAACAGAATGGAGAGAACACAGCACTCCCTTGGACTGGGAACTCCCATAGAACAGAATGGAGAGAACACAGCGCTCCCCTGTACTGGGAAAATCCATAGAGCAGAATGGAGAACACAGTGCTCCCCTGTACTGGGAACTCCCATAGAACAGAATGGAGAACACAGCCCTCCTCTATACTGGGAACACCCATAGAGGAGAATGGAGAACACAGCGCTCCCCTGTACTGGGAACTCCCATAGAACAGTATGGAGAGCGCACCACTCCCCTGTACTGGGAACTCCCATAGAACAGAACGGAGAACGGAGTGCTCCCCTGTACTGGGAACTCCCGTAGAACCGCCTGGAGAACACAGCGCTCCCCTGCACTGGGAACTCCCAGAGAACAGACTGGAGAACACTGCGCTCTTCTGTACTGGGAACTCCCATAGAACAGAATGGAGAACGCAGCGCTGCCCTGTACTGGGAACTTCCATAGAATAGAATGGAGAACACAGCACTCCTCTGTAATGGGAACTCCCATAGAACAGAATGGAGAGAACACAGCACTCCTCTGTAATGGGAACTCCCATAGAACAGAATGGAGAGAACATAGCACTCCTCTGTAATGGGAACTCCCATAGAACAGAATGGAGAGAACACAGCGCTCCCCTGTACTGGGAACTCCCATAGATGTGAATGGAGAACACAGCGCTCCCCTGTACTGGGAACTACCATAGAACAGGATGGAGAAGGCAGTGCTCCCCTGTACTGGGAACTCCCATAGAATAGAATGGGGAACACAGCGCTCCCCTGTACCGGGAACTCCCATAGAACAGAATGAAGAACACAGCGCTCCCCTGTACTGGGAACTCCCATAGAATAGAATGGAGAACACAGCACTCCTCGGTACTGGGAACTCCCATAGAACAGAATGGAGAGAACACAGCGCTCCCCTGTACTGGGAACTTCCATAGAGCAGGATGGAGAAGGCAGCGCTCCCCTGTACTGGGAGCTCCCATAGAACAGCATGGAGAGCGCACCACTCCCCTGTACTGGGAACTCCCATAGAACAGAATGGAGAACGTAGTGCTCCCCTGTACGGGCAACTCCCGTAGAACAGAATGGGGAGTCGTGCATAGTTGGCTCTCCATTCTGAGACAACACTGTCAGGGGCCCGTTTGTACAGAATGGAGAACACAGCGCTCCCCTGTACTGGGAACTCCCATAGAACAGAATAGAGAGAACACAGCGCTCCCCTGTACTGGGAACTCCCATAGAACAGGATGGAGAAGGCTGTGCTCCCCGGTACTGGTAACTCCCATAGAACAGAATGGAGAACACAGCGCTCCCATGTACTGGGAACTCCCATAGAACAGAATGGAGAACACAGCGCTCCCCTGTACTGGGAACTCCCCTAGAACAGAATGGAGAGTCGTGCATAGCTGGCTCTCCATTCTGAGCCAACACTGTCAGGGGCCCGTTTGTGAGATTGGTGCGGGTGCCAGAGATCCCTATTCATTTGCCATTAAAGTCTATGGTCCTTCCATGCACATGGGTGCATGCATTTGCCTCCTGTAATTTTGGGGACTTTCCATATGACCTCCTGGCACTGCCCGCATTGTTTTGCTGTGTTTACTACTGATCAGCCGCCACCAGGATTGTGTTTATTAAACACTGCGCCCATCCAGAGTGACGTTACCCAGGCAGCAGCAGCTGGCACTGAGGCGGGTAACAAGTCATAGCCTGCAGTAACCCCCAGACTCTGCATCGGTCATCTGTAACACTGCCGTCTGCAGCCTCTGTATAGTGTATAGACTGCAGTCTATGGCCAGACTGTCTTATCCTGGGTACTTACAGCACCAAATTGTGTCACCTCCTGCGCTTATGGCAAATATCAGGAACCTACTTCCTTAGGGGTGAAAATTAGTCCCCGGAGTCGATTGCTAAGGTCTTAACAATCGACTTGAGGCCTTAACAACTGGCTTAACAACCGACTGGAGTCCGCGGAGTCGATTGCTAACTCTTATCAACTGACTTGAGCTGAGGCCTTAGCAATCGGCTTAACGACCGTTAGCGACTTCACACGCAGTAAATTATGTGTCCCCCAGTGAAGGTTAAAAGGGGTCCCCCAGTAAGTTATACGTCCTTAGTAGGTGGTTATATACTTTATATATCTCCCAGTAGGTAGGTGTGTAGTTTATATGTCCCCCAGCAGGTATATAGGCAGGTTATGGATCCCCCAGTAGGTATATAGGCAAGTTATGGATCCCCCCGTAGGTATATAGGCAGGTTTAGGTCACCCAGCAGGTATATAGCAGGTTTAGGTCCCCCAGCAGGTATATAGGCTGGTTTAGGTCCCCCAGCAGGTATATAGGCAGGTATATAGGCAGGTTTAGGTCCCCCAGCAGGTATATAGGCAGGTTTAGGTCCCCCAGCAGGTATATAGGCAGGTTTAGGTCCCCCAGCAGGTATATAGTAGCTTATAGGCCCCACAGCAGGTATATAGATAGCTTATAGGCCCCACAGCACGTGTATATTTAGGGTAGCTTATAGGCCTCACAGCACATATGTAGGTAGATTATAGCTCCTCCTGCACGTATATAAGTAGATAATAGCCCCCCTCCCTGCACATATAACAATAGATAATAGCCCCCCTCCCTGCACATATAACAATAGATAATAGCCCCCCCTCCTGCAATATAACAATAGATAACAGCCCCCCTCCCTGCACATATAACAGTAGATAACAGCCCCCCTCCCTGCCCATATAACAGTAGCTAACAGCCCCCCTCCCTCCACATATACCAATAGATAACCGCCCCCTCCCTGCACATATAACAATAGATAACCGCCCCCCTCCCTGCACATATAACAATAGATAACAGCCCCCCTCCCTGCACATATAACAGGATAATAGCCCCCCTCCCTGCACATATCCCCCTCCCTGCACATATAACAATAGATAACAGCCCCCTCCCTGCACATATAACAATAGATAACAGCCCCCCTCCCTGCACATAAAACAGTAGATAATAGGCCCCCAGCATGAATAGAGCTAATTAAAAGTAATACCCTGAGAGCACTTACCTGACCTCGCTCCCCGCCGCTGTCGCTGCTCCCGGTCTGTTCTTCAGCGGCGTGACGTCACCAGGCCGCGCGCGGACAGCGTGATGACGCGCACGCCGCCTGGGCTGTGCACATCCTGTGCAGCCACAGATTACTCCGCGGAGCTCTCTGCTCCGCTGAAGCATCTAACTGTATGTGCGTCCGGCGGACCCGCCACCGCTGCCGTCGCCAAGGTCCTAAGCCGCTAAGCTGATAGCTTAGCGACTGGTAGCGGCTTAGGACCCTAACGATCGGCGGCGTTATAGCGGCGCGCGGGGACTAGTGAAAATGATGGTTCGGGAATATAAACTGTGCATATCACAAGGCCTTCTGCGCCCTGTAGACACACGATTAGTGGGCACTAGATACTCGGGCTTGGGCACAGGGTATAACATTGGGCATAGTATGAATTATGACTGATCGGAAAGGGCTGGAGATGCCATGTACCATTGTGATTCCTGGGAACCATGGGCCTGAGAAACCTGGCACTGTAGAAACCGTACACAATATAGACTGGGCATCATGGATAGATTATGGACTATGACTGGCACCATTCTGCAGCAGGGGGAAGAAATTGTGGTTTAAGAATGACGTATCGTATATGGCAACCTTGGAGAGCAGCGGGCATGTTAGGAGCAATGGAAGTGGACTGTGCCCCTGCAGACCCCAGACCATATGACTACTGTTGCTCGGACTGTTCTAGAAAAGTTAAGTTCTAGTAGAACTTCTTGAATTTTAAGAACTCGAACCGAACGTTTTCCTCTTCGTTTGAGTAAAGTTCTAGTTTAACACGCCATTTTCAGTTTAATTTTCAGAGGCTTTTTGCACTTTTGGCTCCATCCAATCACCTTTCTGCACTTTTGGCTCCATCCAATACCCTTTCTGCACTTTTGGCTCCATCCAATCCATGCAGAACACAGAGAAGTGTCAAAAAACGTCATCGCTGAGGTGTAGGCTCTCATTGGCTGCTAATACAGTCATATGAAAAAGTTTGGGCACCCCTATTAATCTTAATCATTTTTAGTTCTAAATATTTGGGTGATTGCAACAGCCATTTCAATTTGATATATCTAATAACTGATGGTCACAGTAATATTTCCGGATTGAAATGAGGTTTATTTGTACTAACACAAAAATGTGCAATATGCATTAAACCAAATTATTTGACTGGTGCAAAAATGTGGGTACCCTTATCATTTTATTGATTTGAATACTCCTAACTACTTATTACTGACTTTCTGAAGCACAACATTGGTTTTGTAACCTCACTGAGCTTTGAACTTCATAGCCAGGTGTTTCCAAGATGAGAAAAGGTATTTAAGGTGGCCAATTGCAAGTTGTTCTTCTATTTGAATCTCCTGTGAAGAGTGGCATCATGGGCTCCTCAAAACAACTCTCAAATGATCTGAAAACAAAGATTGTTCAACATAGTTGTTCAGGGGGAAGGATACAAAAAGTTGTCTCAGAGATTTAACCTGTCAGTTTCCACTGTGAGGAACATAGTAAGGAAATGGAAGACCACAGGGGGCAGTTCTTGTTAAGCCAGAAGTGGCAGGCCAAGAAAAATATCGAAAGGCAGGAAGAAGAATGGTGAGAAGAGTCAAGGACAATCCACAGACCACCTCCAAAGAGCTGCAGCATCATTTTTGCTGCAGATGGTGTCCCCTGTGCTCGGTCAACAATACAGCACACTTTGCACAAGGAGAAGCTGTATGGGAGAGTGATGCGAAAGAAGCCGTTTCTGAAAACACGCCACAAAAGGAGTCGCCTGAGGTATGCAAAAGCACATTTGGACAAGCCAAACTTCATTTTGGAAGAAGGTCCCGTGGACTGATGAAAAAAAAGATTGAGTTGTTTGGTCATAAAAAAAAGGCGTTATGCATGGCGTCCCAAAAACACCCGCATTCCAAGAAAAAACACTTGCTACCCACTGTAAAATTTGGTGGAGGTTCCCTCATGCTTTGGGGCTGTGTGGCCAATGCCGGCACCGGGAATTTGTTAAAGTTGTGGGTGCATGGATTCAACTCAGTTATCAGCAGATTCTTCAGAATAATGTACAAGAATCAGTGATGAATTTGAAGTTACGCCGGGGAATGGATATTTCAGCAAGACAATGATCCCAAACACAGCTCCAAATCTACTCAGGCATTCATGCAGGGAACAATGACAATGTTTGGAATGGCCATCCCAGTCCCAGACCGAATATCATTGAACATCTGGGGGATACTTTGAAGCGGGCTGTCCATTGCTCGGCGACCATCAAAACGTAACTGAACTTGAATTGTTTTGTAAAGAGGAATGGTCAAAAATAACCCTTTATCCAGGATCCAGGAACTGATTAAAGCTACAGGAAGCGAATAGAGGCTGTTATTTTTGCAAAAGGAGGAATTATAAAATTAATGTCACTTTTCTGTTGGGGTGCCCTTACTTTTGCACCGGTCAAATTTTGGTTTTTCTGCATATTGCACATTTTGTGTTAGTTTCAATAAACTCATTTCAATCCGGAATATTACTGTGTCCATCAGTTATTTGATATATCAAATTGAAATGGCTGTTGCAAACACCCAAATATTTAGAACTAAAAATGATTAAGATTAATAGGGGTGCCCAAACTTTTTCTTATGACTGTATCACATGACCATGTTATATATTTCACTGTATTGCCTTGTGAACGGCATTTTCAGCTCGCTCTCTGGAGAGGAAAATGCTATCTAACTAAAACAGTCTGTACAGTACATAGACAGCAATAGTTAGGGAGTTTGGTATTGCTGGCTGCATCTTTCCCACACCCAGAAGCTGTTATTTGGAGACATTTGCAGGCTCACATAACGCCTAACTCTCATATACATGGATATATATTATACAGAGGGCTTGGATTTGCTAAATCAGACTCCGTGCCCAAAAGTTCTGTTTTTGCAGTTTTGAGGGTTCAGTAATTGTATAACACAGTCTCCAAATCTCCTATGTGTCAAAGGGGCTTTTGGGCCCCCCCAGGATGCCAGTGCCCGGTTGCAGCTGCTACCGCTGCACCTCCTGTAGCTACGCCCCTGCTTGCAAGCTGTCCTCATCTTTTCAGTTCGCCATTGAAAGGAATGAAGTATTTTAGCCTCTCAATTTGTTTTGTGACTCTTAGAGTCAAATTTTCTTCACAAAGTTGTTCCACGTTTCCAAATTTACTGTTTTTGGATGGTTAATTCCAGCTTCTCCTCACCTGTATAGGTATAAAAATTACCCAGAACATCTTCCCCCATAGACTTTAACGAGGTTTGAATAGAACTTTGAACCAAACTCACAAAAGTTTGAGGTTCTAATCGAACTAGAACTTTTTACTGCTCGCTCAACACTACGTATGACTTAATCCTTGTAGACCACAGACCTTATGCCAAAATACATATAGACTCCAGACCATACACCTAAACACCTTCGGACCACAGAACATACAACTAATTAGAGACCCCAGGCCATTCATCTAAAATGCATATGGACCCCAGACCTGACTCCAGATCCGCGCCTCATACCGGTTCTAAGCTCCTCTGCACACGGGCACCACTGCAGATGTCGTAAAGTTGCCCTGGAGTGAGGAGGAGTGCAGGACCGAGCACAGGTGAGTATTGGCAGTCAGTGCACCTGGGACACATGGTCAGGGCACCTGCTCCTCTGGGAGTCCAGGTGGTCTCTCCCCTTCTCCAGGAGTCCTTATGGCCTCTATTTTTATAAGAAGCCCCCAGGGCAATGCTGGAGGTGTGAGGGGTATGGTGTAGGAACCTCGTGGAATCTTCTCAAGCGCAGGCTCTGTGTCCTGGTTAATCAGAACTGGACTAGTGATCAAATATTTGGTCCAGGCCATTGTAGCAAAAACCAGGAGTGACCTCTTTGGCCCATACCAATACAGATGTAGGAGGATTCCTGGTCCTCCAGGTTGGCACCTCTGTGCGGGGGTGTTGTTGGCATACTTGGTGAATGACATCAGGCCATAGATCTCGGTGCCCGTACAGCTGTGGTTTCCTGTTGTTCCAAGGCCTCAGCTGTAGGATCACAGGATATCATAGCGCACAGCGCAGGTTTCGGGGTCCCGGCCAAAGAAAAGTGTCATCTCGTGGGTTGAAGCCTTTACAAATCTTCTTGTTTGTCATGGAAAAACGGTCCAAGGCGCCGTTCCAGCAGCTGATTTATCATGAAGATACAAACTGCGACCCCCACCCTCCCTTCCTGAGGACACGGCCGACCTGACCTGCACATGGACTTGTGCTGAGGATGTGAAGGGTCCTATTAGGGGTCATCATCATCGGGGCTGGCTGTTTCCTTATCATCGCGGGTGAAAAAATCCTGACTCTACAGAAAAATAATCACATTTCTCCTACGCGTTTTACGCTCTCTAGGTTTTTTTTTAAATTATTTCTTTTATTATTCCTCTATGCAGTAAAATTGTGTACATACCCTTGGCTATCAGCCCTATATATACCCCTGGGTATCAGCATTGTGCAATGTATTTACCACTGGGCACTGTATGTACCCCTGGGTATCAGCGCTGTATATACCCCTGGGTATCCGCATTGTGCAATGTATATACCCCTGGGTATCAGCATTGTGCAATGTATTTACCACTGGGCACTGTATGTACCCCTGGGTATCAGCGCTGTATATACCCCTGGGTATCCGCATTGTGCAATGTATTTACCACTGGGCATTGTATGTACCCCTGGGTATCAGCGCTGTATATACTACTGAGTATCCGCATTGTGCAATGTATATATCCCTGGGTATCAGCATTGTGCAATGTATTTACCACTGGGCATTGTATGTACCCCTGAGTATAGGCACAGTATATTCCACTGGACATTTGTATATATTCCTGGGTATCAGCACTGTACATGGTACACACCATTTGACAATGTATATATCCCTGGGTATTAACGCTGTATATACCACTGGGCATTGTATGTACCCTGAGTTTAGGCACAGTATATACCACTGGGCATTGTATGTACCCCTGGGTATTGGCACATATTGGCAATGTATATACCACTAGTCATTGTATAAGAGCATTATATACCACTGGATATTGTATATACCCCTTAACAGCACTGTGTATGGTATATACCATTTTACATTGTGAATATACCCCTAGGTATCAGCACTGTATATTCTGCTGGGTATTTTATATAGCCCTGGGTATCGGAATTGTGCACTGTATATACCCAGGGGTATCAGCATTGTATATACCCCTGTATATCTGTATTGTATATACTCCTGGGTATCAGCACAGTATATTCCACTGGGCATTGTATATAGCCCAGAGTATCAGCATTGTACACTGTATATAGCACTGGGTATTGTATATACCCCTGAGTATCAGCACTGTATATAGCACTTGGCATTGTGCACTGTATATACCCCTGGGTATTGTCACTGTATATAACCAATGGCTATAAACATTGTGCACTGTAAACATCACTGGGCATTATATATAACTGGTACACAGAAATGGAGCCACAGCTGCGCGCCACCATACATGTGGGAATAGTGGCACACAGACACGGAGCCACCGCTGTGCACCGCCACCACCGTACATGTGGGAATAGTGGCACACAGACACGGAGCCACCGCTGTGCACCGCCACCACCGTACATGTTGGAATAGTAGTACACAGACACGGAGCCAACGCTGTGCACCGCCACCACCGTACATGTGGAAATAGTGGCACACAGACACGGAGCCAGCGTGAGCCACCGTATGTGGAATGGCACACAGACCGGACCACCGTGTGCCCGACACCGTACTGTGGGAATGGCACAGAGGAGCCATCAGCTGTGCACCAACATACATTGGATAGTAGTACACAGACACGGAGCCAACGCTGTGCACCGCCACCACCGTACATGTGGGAATAGTAGTACACAGACACGGAGCCAACGCTGTGCACCGCCGCCACCACCGTACATGTTGGAATAGTAGTACACAGACATGGAGCCACAGCTGTGCACTGCCGCCGCCACCACCACCATACATGTGGGAAAAGTGGTACACAGACACAGAGCCTCCGCTGTGTGCCGCCGCCACCGTACATGTGGGATTCGTCTGCTGCTCCCCTGACGCTGCACCAGTCTCCTGTTGACTCCACAGATCATCATTACTGTCCTCTAATTGTATTCAATTATCTGAAACAAAAGGCAAAATAAGAGGAAAGCAAATTCTGTCCATCCAAGAAAGAGACCGGCGACTCTCTGGGGGCCATTGTATCCGGCAACATCCATTCCTTCTTAAAGAGACCCTGTGCCACTCCTGACAGGTCTGTGTTAGTAAATCCTTATGTTCCCTGTGACATAACAATCCTGGAGCCTCTTCTCTTATATCTCTGTGTTGTGCTGTTCCTCTATTATTCCTCCTGGAAATGTATTACTGAATCTGTCAGATGGGTGTTAACAGTGGGCGGGGCATGGGAGGTCCATGCAGAGTCTGATTATTGTCCAATCAGTGCTAAAAGTCAGTGTGGGCAGAGACCGGCCCCTTAGAAAACTGGCATGGTAACACCCATTTGACCGATTCAGTCATACATTTCTAGGAGGAATAACAAGAGCTCATTTTCCTCTTGCCCCTAATGAGGTCGAGTAGCCACGAAATGTGTTGGGGAGCCGGTGTTAATATAAAGAACCACAACACTGACGCCTAAAGCTAAATTCACACGGCTTAAACTGGCACGCATTTCGGTCCGTATTTCGTGGCGTACTGCGCTCACATACGGGCCAAATGCGCCCCAGTCATTACGGTAATCCACAGTTCTCATAGAGAACTATGGATTATGTCTCCTCTCCCCGCTCGTGCAATACGCCGCGCGGGCGGGGATAAGTGACATGTCAATAGCGGCGAATACGCGTCCATCGGCGCAAGCTCCTGAACACACAGCGTAATTATGCCGTGTGAACAGTGCCTTAAAACTGAGTCATTGAAGTGAACGATTGTGTACATTAACCGAGCTCAGCGAGCCCTTTTGTGGCCCATGTATATACATTGGTTTACTATGGGAGAGGGGGTAAGCGGCCCGGTCAGGGACTGGTTAAGGCTTGGTTGGCATCTGGGTCGGAGTTTCCATACGGAACCACGGACACCTGGATCCATTGCACAATGGACATCAACTGCAATTGGTTTCCCCCAGCGCAGTCCGTTGTTTAGACCAGGGGTCCCCAACGTGTGTGTATCAATCTAAACCAGCGGCCCCCCAACCCATTTTTCCCACCTGGGACCAGTGGGAGCGGAGATACAGAGGGGGTTGGAGCTCTACCAGCACACGCACAATAAAGTGCATATTGTGTCCTTTATTTAGGGGTAAAGTATGGGGTAACCAGTATTCTATAACTGCAGACTGATTATCAGTTCTGTGGGTTAGCATTATACATGTATATAATATACATATATAAATCAGCCCTGTGGGCCCCATTAAGTAGGTTGATTTATAGGTCCCCCAATAGGTAGGACTTTAGGACCATAGTGGGTAGGTATATAGCATTCTTGAAGCTAGGTACATAGGCCCTCTTTAGGTAGGTCAGCCCCCTGCATGTAGCCCTGAATATAGTCCCAGTCGGCAGGTAGGTAAATAAGCCTTCTGTAGTTAGATACATAGGTCTCCTGTGGGTAGATATAGGTGTGCTTGGGGGTGTTAGGGGTATGGCCTCATCTAGTGTCATGTTTAGGCAAGGCCAGAGTTGGAGCCTGGTGTGATGTCCTGTATTTAGACACTGCTATACGTGGGGGCCATAATGCTGTTAGGGCATGTCCACACTGTACGGGTTTTCGGCCGGTTTTTCAACTGGATTGCGGTTTTTCAGACCGCCTGAAAAACCGGCCGAGAATGAGCACAATGGGGCTCTATGGAAAACCCGTGCAGCAGTCCCCACTGCACCGGTTTTCTGCCCGGTGGCAAAACATTGAGCAAGCACCATCTTCTGTCCGGTTTTCGGACGGAATATGTGCTTATCAATGGGAGGGTGTGGGGACGGCCGCAAAACAGGACAAATACCGGCCGGCAAACCGGACGGTATTTGTCCTGTACCGTGTGAACGCAGCCTTAGGGCGGCCCTAACTCTAGGGCATTTTGGCTTATTGTTAAAATGGACATGTAGCACAAAATTGGATCATCCCAGTAAAATTAAGAGACCTTTTATTATGGTCACATGATTAAAACACCGTCTATACACCTAAAAAAAAAAAGTATTAAATCCACTCTAAAAGAAAGTGCTGGCCAGCCGGTCCAACAAATGTAATAAATCTAATATAAATGTATAAAAAAGATAATAATGTTCCCTAACCTCGACATCCCTTAATAATGACCACAGTAATACAAACAATTATTGTATCACAATCCAAGCAAGATAACCCACAAGGGGAGAAAAAAAGGTATAAAGGATCAGAACAGCAGCCACTAATGAAGGTGACGGAAGTATCCGCTCCATGCTAAAACCCTGCCACACCCCAAGTTTTGGGATTCAGTTGTACCACCCATAGAATGCAATCTATTTTTCCAATCTGGCTGGTATAATTTACGGCCGCCCCAGGACCGTAATTAGAACGGTAGTGACATTCACATCTCTGTGTGATTATTTATGGTTGGTCCCATTACTCTGCATTCATACCTCTGTGCTATGTGACCGGCCATACTTACCCCTGACCCCGCCAGTTAGCGAGGCGATGTGATTAGGTTTGAAGTTCACTGATAAATATTTCCCAGAGTGTGACATTCTGAGACCCAACCTGTGTACGCTGTCCTTACAGGTCACTTGGAAATGGGGTAACTGTTTAACTATATATTTGATTCACATTATTGTGACCAGAGTAACCGGTGTGTGACATCTGTCTGCTCCGTGCTCCATATACAGTAGGGTTAACAGAGGTGCAGTGACATCCGTCTGCTCCAGGGCCCCATACACAGTAGGGTTAGCAGAGGTGCAGTGACATCCGTCTGCTCCGGGGCTCCATACACAGTAGGGTTAGCAGAGGTGCAGTGACATCTATCTGCTCCGGGGCCCCACACACAGTAGGGTTAGCAGAGGTGCAGTTACATCCGTCTGCTCTGGGGCCCCATACACAGTAGGGTTAGCAGAGGTGCAGTGACATCCGTCTGCTTCGGGGCGCCATACACAGTAGGGTTAGCAGAGGTGCAGTGACATCCGTCTGCTCCGGGGCCCCACACACAGTAGGGTTAGCAGAGCTGCAGAGACATCCGTCTGCTCCAAGGCCCCATACACAGTAGGGTTAGCAGAGGTGCAGTGACATCCGTCTGCTCCAGGGCCCCATACACAGTAGGGTTAGCAGAGGTGCAGTGACATCCGTCTGCTCCGAGGCCCCATACACAGTAGGGTTAGCAGAGGTGCAGTGACATCCGTCTTCTCTGGGGCCCCATACACAGTAGGGTTAGCAGAGGTGCAGTGACATCCGTGGCCATACCAGTAGGTTAGCAGAGTGCAGTGCATCTCTGTCAGGGCCCCATACACAGTAGGGTTAGCAGAGGTGCAGTTACCAGGGACCGGTCCGGGGCCCCATACACAGTAGGGTTAGCAGAGGTGCAGTGACATCCTCTGCCCAGGGCCCATACACAGTAGGGTTAGCAGAGGTGCAGTGACATCCGTCTGCTCCAGGGCCCCAAACACAGTAGGGTTAGCAGAGGTGCAGTGACATCCGTCTGCTCCAGGGCCCCAAACACAGTAGGGTTAGCAGAGGTGCAGTGACATCCGTCTGCTCCAGGGCCCCAAACACAGTAGGGTAGCAGGTGCAGTGACTCTTTGCCATGGACCATACAAGTGGGGTTAGCAGAGGTGCAGTGACATCCGTCTGCTCCAGGGCCCATACCATAGGTTAGCAGAGGTGCAGTGACATCGGGGCCTCATACACAGTATGGTTAGTAGAGGTGTAGTGACATCCGTCTGCTCCGGGGCCCCATACACAGTAGGGTTTGCTGTTGTGACATCTGGTAGTCTCCGAGGTCATTTTGGTGGTGAGCTTCTCCCCTGTATCGTCTCCTCCACCCTTGGCTGGCGGTCCTTAAGGTTGACACATTCGCTTTTGCCTCACTCGTCCACACATCTGATCAGTACATAAAGCCTATACATTCGGGAAAAAGCCTAAGTGTAATCCAAAACAGAGTATGTTTGCCCCATAGACCCATATGGCTCTGCCTCAGCCCCACTGTGGTATACATCAGGATAACCTATTACGGTATCCCGACCGATACTACCAATGGCGACCATTAGCATGATGTGAATGGGGCCTTAGATGGAAACCAGGTTTTAGGAAGTTCTCTGAACATACTAAGGCCCCATTCACATCCCGTCAATGGTCGCCATTGGTAGTATCTGTCATCATGAAACCTTGAAAAGATTATCCTTAGGTGTTTATAGGGCAAAGCTGCTGAATTATCCAATATTCTGTATTACTGCACAGTCATAGAAAAGTATGTTACACCTAAGGCTTGGTTCACATTCAAGGTTTGGAACCTTCGTCACAAGTTCCATTGCGAATGATGGGAAAAATAGAGCAGCAAGTTGCTCTGTTTTTTTTTGTTAATATGGCCGAAACCCAACAGACTCATTCAGGGGTGTCAAACTGCGGCCCTCCAGCTGTTGGGAAACTACAACTCCCATCATGCCCACTGTTATAGATTATATAAATGCATCATGGGAGTTGTAGTTTCCCAACAGTGGAGGGCCGCAGTTTGACACCTGTGTTTCAGACCATGGGCTACTTCAAGCACAGTTGGTGTCTGTTGTAAAACCGGTCCGTTTGCACCTCTGAGACGGAGGCTCCAAACGAAACTTCTGAAATCGAACCAGGCCTTAGTTCAGAGGTGCAAACGGACCGGTTTTACAACACCCACCCCATCGTCTACAATGCATCTGTCGGGTTTTGGCCATTTTAACAGAAATCATAGCGCCACTTGCTGCTCTATTTTTCCCGTCGGTCCCAATGGAACCTTCGATGCTGATGTGAACTGAGCCTTAGCTGTAACGTACTTTTCTATGACTGCGCTGTAATCCAGAATATCTGATAATTCAGCAGCTTTGCCCCATAGACCCCTATGCCTGTGCCACGACCCCTCTACGGTATACATTGAGATAACCTTTTCAAGGTATCCCAGCGGACACTACCAATGGCGCCCATAAACGTGCCGGAGTGAATGGTGCCTGGTCCCCAGCAGCGCCTGATATACCCCATTGCCTACTATGGTTCCGTTGGGTTTGCCCATTTTGACAGCAAGAAATAGCGCAAATCACTGCTCTGATTTCCCGTCATTCCCAACAAAACTTGTGACAAAGGTTCCGAACTGAACCTTCAATGCAAATGTGAACTGAGCCTAAGCCTATGTTCACACGGGGTAATTTTGGCGCCGAAATTACGGTAATCCACAGTTCTCATAGAGAACTATGGATTACGTCTCCTCTCCCCGCTTGTACAATACGATCGTCTGTTACTCACGGGGAGATAAGTGACATGTCAATTACTTGCAGCGAATACGCGCCACGAGTAATGAATGTCAATTCTGCATCGTGGGAGTACGTGTGTATCAGCGTGACTCCTGAACACCCGGCGTAATTGCGGGCGTACTGTACGCCCTGCAATTACGCCGTGTGAACATAGCCTAAGCTTAAAATGCTGCGTATTTTGGCACGCATTTTGCCATGTATTGCACTTTAGATGCGGCGAAATGTGTGCCGCAATTACGGTAACTCATAGCTCTCATAGAGAGCTATGGATTACATGTCGTCCCCCCATGCATACAATACGATTGTATTATACGCGCGAGGGGAGAATTGAGATGTCAATTGTTGGCGGCGAATACGTATTCGCCGCCGACAACCAGGGCTGTGGAGTCGGCAAGCCAAAGCCCCGACTCCGACTCCTCAATTTCTCAAACCTCCGACTCCTGACTCCCTCATACACGGCGCATGTTTAAGTGATAACTTTACTGTAGTAAAATGGTAACATCAGGCTTATGATACAATAACCAAGCTATTTAGGTAGAACAGACACTGACAAGCAAAAGGGTAACAATGTTTTGATCTTTTGAACACTTGTGGTAGAGTTGAAGAAAAAGCTGTATTTGTATCCAAGTCCAGTCTGCACCAACATTGGGAATGTGTAGAAGAGACCTGGGATCAGATTTTGGTCAATATACAGTATGCTTGAATCTGATTCAGAGCCCAGAAGAATTCAGGCAGTATTGAAAACCAAAAGGTGGATTTCCCAAATACTAACAAAATAATAAAAATTAACATTTTGATTTTTTAGGAGCAAAACAGTAACAATGCAGTTACAGGAAAGAATCTGCAGAATAAGCAGATGTAAATACTTGCAAGTCACATTGTTAGTATAAGATAGGTAAGATGATGTATATAAAATTACTGTAGCCTCATGCACAAAGCTGTAGTGGATGGAGAGATATGGAACCTGAAAGTCACAAGTTCAAAACAACGTTACCATTTTGCTTGTCAGTGTAAAATATATTTATTGGATACGACTTTAGAACACACAAAAATTGTAAACATCAAAAACACTGCAGGAACATTTGTGGAGTCTCTGAATTTGTTCTGAGAAATAGTATCGCCTCATCAGATCCTGCATACATGACCTCACATCTGATCTCATTATTTCCAGGCTAGAGAACGGCCTCTCTACACTAACTTGGGGGCAAAGCGGTGACCACAGGGGCAACATCTCTAACAATGTCAGGGTATAAAGAAATTGCCTCAGCCACAGTCAGTTTTGATGAATGGTTGGACTCTTCTGCTTCTTTGAAAGCAGGTGAAAAATTTTGCTGAAATCTGTTTGCTATGGGAGCAGAATCTTTTCCCCTGGGGCAGCGCTTTGCCTGCTCCATGTCATCAATTACACTCCTCATGTGATGAGGCTGAAGATATGGGAGCAGTAGCACTGATCGAATTAAATTCCTCTTACTCTTTGCACTGCATCAAACTAACTGGACCAACTTATTATATATTTTGGGAGTCGGTCCCTTTTATGACGACTCCGACTCCTGCAAAATAGGCTCCGACTCCACAGCCCTGCCGACAACGCATGTCTATGGGGCCGGCGCCCCTCCCGCTTTGGAATTACGCGCTGATCAGCGTATTGCGGCGCGTACTATACACACCGCAATAAACTGTGTGAACGTACCCTTTGGTGTAATACACTTTTCTATGACTGTGCAATAATCCAGAATATCTGATAGTCCAGCAGCTTTCATGTCAGATCAGTGACTGGGTTATTAACGGCAGGACCTGGGATTTGTAGGATTTTCTTAATTTTATTACTGTAGATTAACAGTAATTTTGTTATAAATTGGAGGTAATCCTGGGCTCGGCCAGCGCTGTATTCAGAATATTATTCACCGTCCCTGGTGCTTTGGTTTCCATGGACAGTCCCCGTCCTTGGCTCTGGAAGTGTCACTTTCCTGTTACACCTTAGTGAATAAGAAATCGTCATCCGTGTTATTGCAGGTAGTAGCTGGATTATTAGGATGACCCTGAGTCTATACTTGGGGTGGATTTCCGGTACCTGCCATTCTGCATTTAACCCAATACTTCCTCCAGCTTATGTTCTACTCATGAAGCTTAGAGCTTTGGAGCTGTTTGACAGAATCCTCACTGTGATGTAATGGTGAGCGGCGGTCATTTCAGCTGACTCCGCAATGTATGTACTAAAAAAAAAATACCGCCCGAGGAGGAGTTGTGGACGGACGCTTTCTCTGTGTGACTGTAATGATATACAGTGGGGAAAAAAAAGTATTTAGTGTGCAAGTTCTCCCACTTAAAAAGCTGAGAGAGGCCTGTAACTGACATCATAGGTCGACCTCAACTATGAGAGACAAAATGAGGAAACAAATCCCGAAAATCCCATTGTCTGATTTGGAAAGAATTTATTTGCAGATTATGGTGGAAAATAAGTATTTGGTCCCCTACAAACAAGCAGGATTCCTGGTTCTCACAGACCTGCAACTTCTTCTGTAAGAGGCTCCTCTGTCCTCCACTCATTACCTGTAGTAATGGCTCCTGTTTGAGGTTGTGGATAGGTGTCTTTATACTGATAACCAGTTCAAACAGTCACACTCCAAACTCCACTATGGTGAAGACCAAAGAGCTGTGGAAGGACACCAGAAACAAAACTGTAGCCCTGCACCCGGCTGGGAAGACTGGATCTGCAATTGGCAAGCAGCTTGGTGTGAAGAAATCAACTGTGGGTAGACATACAAGAACAGGGATAATCTCCCTCCATCTGGGGCTCCAGCAAGATCTCACCCCGTGGGGTCAAACTGATCACAATAACAGTGAGCAAAAACCCAGAACCACACGGGGGGCCTAGTGAATGACCTGCAGAGAGCTGGGACCAACGTAACAAAGGCGACCATCAGTAACACACTACACCACCAGGGACTCAGATCCTGCAGTGCCAGACGTGTCCCCCTGCTTAAGCCAGAACATGTCCGCGCTCGTGTGAAGTTTGCTAGAGAACATTGGATGATCCAGAAGAGTATTGTATGAGAGAATGTATTGGGAGAATGGTAGAAATACAACTCGTCGTGTTTGGAGGAGAGAGAAGGATGAGTTGCATCCAAAGAACACCAGACCTACTGTGAAGCATGGGGGGCAACATCATGCTTTGGGGCTGTTTCTCTGCAAAGGGACCAGGACGACTGATCCATGTACATGGAAGGATGAATGGGGCCTTATATCGTGAGATTTTGGGTGCAAACCTCCTTCAATCAGCAAAGGGCATTGAAGATGAAACGTGGCTGGGTCTTTCAGCGTGACAACGATCCCAAGCACACCGCCAGGGCAACGAAGGAGTGGCTTCATAAGAAGCATTTCAAGGTCCTGGAGTGGCCTAGCCAGTCTCCAGATCTCAACCCCAAAAAAACCTTTGGAGGGAGTTGAAAGTCTGTGTTGCCCAGCGACAGCCCCAAAACATCACTGCTCTAGAGGAGATCTGCCTGGAGGAATGGGCCAACATCCCAGCACAGTGTGCGCCAACCTTGTGAAGACAGAAAACGTCCGACCTCTGTCATTGCCAACAAAGAAGATAGAACAAAGGATTGAGAGGAACTTCTGTTATTGACCAAATACTTATTTTCCACCATAATTTGCAAATAAATTCTTTCCAAATCAGACAATGGGATTTTCTGGATTTGTTTTCTCTTTTTGTCTCTCATAGTTGAGGTCGACCTATGATGTCAGTTACAGGAGCCTCTCATCTTTATAAGTGGGAGAACTTGCACAATTGGTGGCTGACCATACTTTTTTTTTTTCCCACTGTATGGATGTGATTACAATATCAGAGGAAATGAGATGTTTATTGGGGAAACTGTACGGGTGGAGGCTTTAGTCCCCTGGTGGCCGCCTCTAGCCTGGATACAAGATGAGATACGGTTGGACATGGCGGTATACAGGTCCCGTATGGTGTACAGCAGCACATGTGCCCACAGCTGCTACAGCGGGGCCTGCAGATCCTGCACACTCACAGGGAGCTGAAGCCACCGGCCCAGCTGGACCCATAAAAAAGAAAATCAATGAGCAATAAATCTGACCTAGGAAGTGTTACATCTGGCGGAGACAACCCTGGGAAAGCAGTGCTGCGTGCGGAGCATTATCCTGCCAGGTGGAAGCCGTGAGAGGAGACATATGGCCGCAGGACGTCCTGCACATATCGCTGAGCTGTTTGTGTCCTTGTATCACTACTAGGGGTGACCGACTATCATAAGCGATGGCCCCCAGATCATCGCCAGCAGCTGGAGCGGTCACTACACAAATAGGCAGGACTGAAGTGCTCACCACGAGGCCACCAGACTCCAACCCAACCAGTGTCGGATCCTGAACACAACCGGGATTCATCACTATGGACCATACGGATCCAACCCATAGCGGTCCAGGTGTCTTGCACATGATATCGCTGCAAATGAGGGCGGTGGACAGACTATAATGGAATTAAAGGGTTTTTTTCACTACAATGATTCATCTCACCTCAGTCCTGTTTTTTGTTTCATTTTGAATTCAGGGGTGTGTTTACTGGCTTCCACTAGGCTGCAGTACAAGCCCGGTCTGTAGCTATAGCAACCAGTGCTGGCAGCCTATCATGAGAGATGGAACAGGTCTGTAGCTATAGCAACCAGTGCTGGCAGCCTATCAGGAGAGATCAAACAGGTCTGTAGCTATAGCAACCAGTGCTGGCAGCCTAGCATGAGAGATCGAACACTTCTGTAGCTATAGCAACAAGTGCTGGCAGCCTATCAGGATAGAGCAAACAGGTCTGTAGCTATAGCAAACAGTGCTGGCAGCCTATCAGGGGAGATCAAACAGGTCTGTAGCTATAGCAACCAGCGCTGGCAGCCTATCAGGAGAGATCAAACAGGTCTGTAGCTTTAGCGACCAGTACTGGCAGCCTATCAGGAGAGATCAAACAGGTCTGTAGCTTTAGCGACCAGTACTGGCAGCCTATCAGGAGAGATCAAACAGGTCTGTAGCTTTAGCGACCAGTATGGCAGCCTATCGGAGAGATCAACAGGTCTGTAGCATAGAGACCAGTGCTGGAGCTATCAGAAGATACTGAACAGTCGTAGCTATAGTGACCTGAGGAACTGATGCAGCCCATACAAGAGGGGATATCTAGGAACAGGAAGGACACTGTTAATGGACACATTTTGCAAAGTGACTTGTTTTTGCAAGATCTTTAACATAAAAAGCAGCAATCCCTGTAGTGAGACAACCCCTTTAAGGGGCCACCTATGTCTGGATGGTGGACAACAAAACTGTGGGAGTTGCAAGTCAGCGGTTGAAATGCTCCTCTCTATGGTGCTTGGTCAGTGCCCGTTCTCCATATGTGTTACCCTCACATAACCGCTTGATCAGGATGATGGGTCATTCATCGAAATGACCATCCTGCTTCTCTCAGTCCAATGATGTGACCCCTCACAGTGTTTGTCAGCTGGGTAAAATGTCTTCACATGTGTCATGAAGGTATGTCTAGCAGTCCTCTTCACCAAGAGGTGCACTACCCAAACGTAGCCTCTGAGAGCCTTTTTACAGGACAGTGGAGGGAGGCCATTTTTTACGCCCTCTTGTGACGAGACCCAGGGTGACTGTATGTACGGGGCTGCGCCAGTATTCTGGTGTCTTTTCATTCCAAAAACCTGCGCAGCCCTGTTCTCTAGATGTATGAGCAGGCACACTCCAAAATTAGGCGCATTGTGCGGCACTTTGAAATGCGCCCAAGATGTGGGGACGTTCTGGAGGCGTCGCACCACAACCCTATGATTCTACACAATTATGATGGGAAGACGGCAAAACTGGGCGCATTACTGCTGGAACAGGTAAACCAAGTTTCAAGGGGTTTACCTGAGCCTGAGTTGTCGTAGTGGAAATAGAAAGCGCCAAATCTATGACCCGCAGGAGAACAGGTCCATACATTCTGGCTAATTCTAAATTGCTTTAAAGCTATTTAGAACTGTCCTCTATGCGCCTATGTCATACATGTCGCCCCCAATGTCTAATCAGACCACACGCTTAGGGTATGTTCACACGGGCACATTCCGGCGCGCATTTCGCAGCGTATTTGCGCTCTAATACGGGCGAGATGCGCGTCAAAATTACGGTAATCCATAGTAAACTATGGATTTCGCCTCCTCTCCCCGCAAGTAGAATACGATCGTATTCTACTTGCGGGGAGATAAGTGACATGTCAAATACGCGCCGCGAGTAATGACTGTCTATAGAGCCGCCCCCACCCCCCCCCCCCCCGCGCGCGCCGTGGGTGGACGCGCGTATCAGCGCGAGCTCCCGAAAGACACGATTTACTGTACGCGCCACAGTACATCGTGTTAACATAGCCTTAATCATTGATATAACTGCCTGAGACATAACTGCCACATCCAACATCCAAATTTCTATCTGGGGACGATCTTGTCGTGTGTTTTTTAATCCATAAGTGGATCGACGTTGGTAAGCTTGCCCAACAACACTTGGGATCCTTCAGCGCTTACATCTTGGGCGGGTGCACTCTGCTGCATTGCATTGCTGTAGATGTAGTGTATACCCCAGGCTCTGCTTCTATTTCTACAGAAGCTGTGAGAAACAAGGTTGTGCAGCCAGAAAGATAATGTGACCGCGGGGAAACTTTTGAGCGCAGCTCTGGATGTAACTGGAGTGGGATTCTCCATCCGATTTGTGCTTCTAGTTCCTGGGTTAACCTTCTTCAGGCTCGGCTTTCATGTAAAGCACCATAAAAAGTTATTGATCTTTTATGTCTTGAGCTTGCACTATCTGGCGGCAGCTCTGCTTTCGTTGGCCCCGGCCCGGAGTGCACCGCCAGCAGGCTGCAGCTTTCCACCGCCTCTTCAGCGCTAGAAGAGGAATCGGATCGTGATAAATTATGGACGAGCGTTCGGCCTCAGCTGGGTTTACTTTCTCCAGCCGCACCACAGTGACCGGGCCGCTGCCTCTGAAGTCCTCGCTCCTGCTGAGCCTGCAAGCTGTGTGCAAAGGGGAAGTGTTGGCGCAGTGTATGGCCCCCTACTGGTGGGGCAGTTACATGTAATGGCATCACGCCTTCAGTCTCAGAGGCCAATATTGGGTGTACTGATTTCAGGCAAACCTGTCACTAAAGGGTCTTCTATAAACTACTTCATACATATCACAATGGTATGGGTGTAACTATAGTCATAGGCCCTATAGGTAAAAGGGCCAATGGACTGCAGGAACATTCTACGTTTTTTGTATGGAATAATAAATTGGTGGCTTTCTGTTCTCCAGCACTACTATGTGGGTTCTCAGATATATGGCGGCATTATTTATACCCTTCATTATCATTACTTGTGTTGCTATTTCAGCTCCAAAAAACTACAAAGCTACAATTACTGCTTAATGGCTGAAAGATACACAGGATCCCAGCAGCAGGCGCCTCTGGCCCCTATGCTGCATGGGAAAGATATAGCAGGTGCCAGTTATTAATAAGCAAATGCTCTAGGTACTAGTTCACACCAGCATGCAAAAAGCCACAGTATAACACATAGGTAGACTGCACAAATGCAACAATACCGATGAAATTGCATATAGATAAGGCGATACAAAGGGTAACGCCATTCATACAGGTACACCATGCTGGGTTACAGCCAATGTTATCCACAATATTCAAATGGACTGGCTGCCCAGCAATTAAAGGGTGCCCTGCACAAAATACTTGTACCCTAAGCTCCCCAGTGTTTTAGGGCAAAAAAATTATGACATACTGGAAATATATAAAATATGATTTATTAGTTGATATGGGGCTTGCGAGCTTGTGTACTGTAGCTACCGTATCAACTAATACCTCATATTTGATATTTTTCAAATATGTTATCATTTTTTGCCCTAAAACACTGGGAGCTTAGGGTACAAGTATTTTGTGTAGGACAACCTTTAAGTGCTGGGGAGCCTGCCCATTTGAATATTATGGGCGTTATTGGCTGTAACTCAACATGGTGTACCTGTATGAATGGTGTTACCCTTTGTATCGCCTTATCTATATACAATTTCATTGGTATTGTTGCATTTGTGCAGTCTCCCTATGTGTTATACTGTGGCTTTTTGCATGCTGGTGTGAACTTGTATCTAGAGCATTTGCTCATTAATAACCGGCACATGCTATATCTTTCTCATGCAGCACATGGGCCAGAGACGCCTGCTGCGGAGCTATTTAATCTCCACCCTCATTTTGCTACGGGCCCTACGAATTCTGGTTACGCCCTTGGAAAAGGAGGAGTGCATATATGGGGAATATGGTAAGTGGTTACCCATATCCTGTAACAGGGTATGTACATAGATGAGGGTCTCCAAATCTAACATCCATTAGCCAAAGCAAAGCGCAACTCTTTCTATAAAGCGCGTTTCAAACTCGAATCCAGCCCACCACGTCCCCACGTTTAAATACTGCAGGCAGCGATAGGCAAGGTCTAGACGCAGAGGGACCGACTTTCCGCTTTTGCTGGAGGAAGCAGGCAGAAATGGCTGTGGTGGAACAAGGAGGGGGCGCCATCTTGGAGTCAGAGCTGCGGTGCACACCTCCACACCACTCTGTTTAGCAAGTCAAAGGAACAGCTCTGACAGCTCTACACAGGCACCATAGCCATCGTTCACGGCTCTCCAATGCCCCTTTGAGGGGAAACGTAATTTTGATTTAGCCCTCGTTGACACCCCTGCTATAGAGGACTGCTGGATTTCTTGGGTGTTCCTTAATTTCAGTGAATATCTATAGTAAGTAATGCAGCTCTCTCCAGTCAGGGCTTGGCAAACAAGGTTCAGCATTGCTCTGTTTTCCTCATAATATGGCTCTTGTCAGGCTCGGACTGCCCACAAGGGTGTAGGAGATGCCCCCAGCATCAACTCCACTGGTGGGCCCCCAGCATCAACTCCACTGGTGGGCCCCCAGCAGCAACTCCACTGGTGGGCCCCCAGCATCAGCCCCACTGGTGGGCCCCAAGAATCAGCCCCACTGGTGGGCCCCAAGAATCATCTCCACTGGTGGGCCCCACGGATCAGCTCCACTGGTGGCCCCAAGAATCAGCTCCAATGGTGGGCCCCAAGAATCAGCTCCACTGGTGGGCCCCAAGAATCAGCTCCACTGGTGGCCCCCAAGAATCATCTCTACTGGTGGGCCCAAGAATCAGCTCCACTGGTGGCCCCCAAGAATCATCTCTACTGGTGGCCCCCAAGAATCATCTCCCCTGGTGGGCCCCAAGAATCGGCTCCACTGGTGGGCCTCAAGAAACAACTCCACTGGTAAACCCTAAGAATCAACTCCACTGGTGGGCCTCAAGAAACAACTCCACTGGTAAACCCTAAGAATCAGCTCCACTGGTGGGCCCCCAGCATCAACTCCACTGGTGGGCCCCCAGCATCATCTCCACTGGTGGGCTCTGGCATCAACTCCACTGGTGGGTTCCAGCATCAACTCCACTGGTGGGTTCCAGCATCAACTCCACTGGTGAGGCTCCAGCATCAACTCCACTGGTGGCCTCCAGCATCAACTCCACTGGTGAGCCTCCAGCATCAACTCCACTGGTGAGCCTCCAGCATCAACTCCACTGGTGAGCCTCCAGCATCAACTCCACTGGTGAGCCTCCAGAAACAACTCCACTGGTGAGCCTCCAGCATCAACTCCACTGGTGAGCCTCCAGCATCAACTCCACTGGTGAGCCTCCAGCATCAACTCCACTGGTGAGCCTCCAGCATCAACTCCACTGGTGAGGCTCCAGCATCAACTCCACTGGTGTCCTCCAGCATCAACTCCACTGGTGGGCCCCAAGAATCACCTCCACTGATGGGCCCCAGAATCAACTCCACTGGTGGATTCCAAGAATCAACTGTTTTAGGGCCCACCAGTGGAGCTGATTCTTGGGGTCCAGTAGTGGAGTTGATTATTGGGGTCCAGTAGTGGAGTTGATTGTAGGGAGCCACCAGTAATCAACTCCACTGGTGGCCCCAGGCACCTTAATCCAACACTGGCTTTCGTGCATAGTCCATAAATGCCTTAGGTGGGAATTACCTTTAAATATTTTTGTTGAACTCCTCATTATGTAACTTACCAATATTCCTTGCGTTCTCCCATTGATCCCTTGTTGTTTTTAACACCGGATCATGCAAAGAATTTGTCTCAATGTCTTCGTTCTTTTCATCTGATCTGTCCCTGCTTTGTTGTGTGAATTGTGTATTGTGAATCCATTTTAAAACTCAGTCCCTATAGGTTTTATGTTTTCTCTACCAAAATGGGAACCCTTAAAGGGGTCGTCTCACTACAGGGATCGCTGCTTTTTATGTTAAAGATCTTACAAAAACAAGTCACTTTGCAATATGTGTCCATAAACAGTGTCCTACCTATTCCTAGATATCCCCTCTTGTATGGGCTTCATCAGCTCCTCAGGTCACTATAGCTACAGACCTGTTCGATCTCTCTTGATAGGCTGCCCACCAAGGTGCTATAGCCACAGACCGTTCGATCTCCCCTGATAGGCTGCCAGCACTGGTTCTATAGCCTACAGACCTGTTCGATCTCCCCTGAAAGGCCTGCAGCGCTGGTTGCTAATAGGCTACAGACCTGTGTGATCTCTCCTGATAGGCTGCCAGCACTGGTTGCTATAGCTACAGACCTGTTCGATCTCTCCTGATAGGCTGCCAGCGCTGGTTGCTATAGCTACAGACCTGTTCGATCTCTCTTGATAGGCTGCCAGCGCTGGTTGCTATAGCTACAGACCTGTTCAATCTCTCTTGATAGGCTGCCAGCGCTGGTTGATATAGCTATAGACTAGATCGATCTCTCTTGATAGGCTGCCAGCGCTGTTGCTATAGCTACAGACCTGTTCGATCTCACTTGATAGGCTGCCAGGGCTGGTTGCTATAGCTACAGACCTGTTTCGATCTCTCTTGATAGGCTGCCAGCTCACTGGTTGCTACAGCTACAGACCTGTTCGATCTCCCCTGATAGGCTGCCAGCACTGGTTTCTAAAGCTACAGACCTGGCTTCTACTGTAGCCTAGTAGAAGCCAGTAAACACGCCCCTGAATTCAAAGTGAAACCAAGAAAACGGGATGAATCCGTGTAGTGAGACAACCCCTTTAAGTGAAAAACATCCTCCATTTTTAGCCAGTTTCTTTTCTGAGCCATTGATTGGGGCTCCATTACTTAAATAGTACATGGACAGACCCCCATTATAAGTCAGTGGAATCCCTCGCTTGCCATACAGCCCCAGCACAATGCCATGGCCCCTATGTACAGAGTCTCCCAGCGATGAGTGACCCTTTTAAAATGTTAGTAAGAGGGTCACTCATCTGTAATGATCATACGTTGTTTACATATAGATAAATATTTCGATTTTCTTTGCACAAAATTTTGTTTGAAATCAATAAAAGTAAAATACTCCCCATTCATTTATTTTTTTTTTTCTAACCTTGCACCAGGAGGGAGCGGGGCGTCTGTGTTTGCATTTCCTCTGCCTGCTTCATGTGTCTTTTCTCCTGTATGTTTTATTCTCTCATCCAGCACAAGAGGAGAATGGGTTTAGCGGTCTGCGCAGATGCGTGTACGGAGGTATTCCAGCGCACAACAGCTTCTGCACTAAAATAAAAACTCGAGAAATCCGGCTCAGTCCTGCATGAATAATTAATCCCCTTAACTGCTCCGGCAAAGTAACACTCACCGTAACCGCTGCTGAGCATTTGCTGCAATGTACAAGTGCCACCGTGCATTTTGCATTGAAACAGTAACTCACACGTTTGATTTATCTGTTTATTCCATTGTTGCTGTATGTAATAAGGATGTGATATATGCAAAGTCTCAAAGTGCCCAGCATCTCTTTGGCCCTTCCTTTATCTTACCACTTTGCTGGAACCCTTTTTAGGTAATGAAGATGCCGTAGATGATGTCCTGAAAGAGCACTTTATGGAATATCCTTTTAAAGGGTTTGTTCTCACCTTGCTGTTTCAAAGAGCCTGCTCTTCACAGTTAGCTTCAGACTCCCACTTCCTGTTCAGGCTGTGAGTGGTTCTAAGGCTTCAGGTGCCACCTTCTGTTTAGGATGTGGGTGGTTCTATAGATTCAAGCACCCACTTCCTGTTCAGGATGTGGGTGGTTCTATAGATTCAAGCAACCACATCCTGGTCAGGATGTGGCTGGTTCTATAGATTCAAGCAACCACTTACTGGTCAGGCTGTGGGTGGTTCTACAGCTTCAGGCCACTTCCCGTTCGGCGTGGGGGTTCTACAGCTTCGGGTCCACTTCCTGTTTGGGTGTGGGTGGTTTTACAGTTTCAGGTTCCTCTTTTTTTAGGTGTTTTGGGGGTTCCACAGCTTCAGGGTTTTCCCCTTTCCGTTCAGGTGTGGGGGTTCCACACTTCAGGCTTCCACTTCCGTTAGGCTGTGGGGAGGGTTTTCCCCGCTCAGGCTTTTCCCTTCCTGTTCAGGCTTTGGGGGTTCCCAGCTTCGGGTTCCCCCCTTCTGGTCGGTGTGGGGGTTCCCACAGCTTCAGGCCCCCACTTTTCCCGGTAGGGTGTGGGGGTTCCACTGCTTCATGCTCCCACTTCCTGGTCACGGGTGTGGGCGTTCCACAGCCTTCAGGCTCCACTCTTTCCTGGTCAGGCGTTGTGGGAGGTTTCCCAGGCTATCAGGCTCCCACTTCCTGTTCAGGCTGTGGGCAGTTCCACAGCTTCAGGCTCCCCACTTCCTGGTCAGGCTGTGGGCGGTTCCACAGCTTCAGGCTCCCCACTTCCTGGTCAGGCTGTGGGTGGTTCTACAGCTTCAGGCTCCCTGTTCCTGGTCAGGCTATGGGCGGTTCTACAGCTTCAAGCTCCCCACTTCTGGGTCATGCTGTTGGCGGTTCTACAGCTTCACGCTCCCCACTTCTGTTTCAGGCTGTTGGTGGTTCTACAGCTTCAGGCTCCCACTTTCTGTTTAGGGTGGCGGCGGTTCTACAGCAGTGACTTATATTTCAGCTCTTCTATTAGACAACCTTGGTGATGGAGGAGTTGAAACAGTGCAGAAGGTTATAGAGCTCTAAAGGGTTAAAGTGTGCCTGTAAGGCCGTGTTCACGCCCCTTATTCAAGCCGCATTGCGGGCGGGATCCGGCCCGCAGTACGGCGTTGAATAAGGGCCGTCGGGGGCACGGGCAGGGGGAGTGCTTGCGGCCCCAAGACAATGGCTCATTATTTATGGCGCGTAACGCATCATAAAGAAGTGAATGCTCACTTTCTCCCACCCCCTCCCCCCCGCCCTAGCTGCGGTAGTATTCGCCGAGCGGGGAGGAGCGACGGAATCCATAGTTCTCTATGAGAACTGTGGATTACTGTAATGCCCTATGTTCTGTGTAAGGCCTGATGGTTGCAGTGTATCAGGCCCTATGTTCTGTGTATGCCAGTCCAGCAGTGGAACAGGTAAAGCAGCGCTACAGTGTGGGGACCCTGCAAACAGCTCCCCATATCTCTTGAAGCCCTAAGAGTGTAACATGCTGAGATTTTTTTTTTTTTTTGAGGGGGCAGGATTAAAGGGGTGTTTGTCCCGCATTTTGTGTTTTGTTTTATAATGTTTCCATTATTGTGTGTAGGGATTCTGTGTTTGTGGGGTCGGTCCACACGGCGAGCATTTCCAGTCGGAAGGCCACACGGATTAGGATTTTAAGAAACAACTGTGTAATCAAATTTGGAAAAAACTGTTGAAAAAACTATAAACCATCCCCATAAACTTCAATTGGAAATCTGCGTTGTACTCCACTTGATGCGGATTTTCTGAGATTTTCAAAACTGTTATTTATTTATTTATTTTTTTCAACAAAATGAGAATAGCGCTTCGATTCTGTCCGTCAGATATTGGGAAATACGCGGGAAAAACTGATTACTGATTGGAGTCAATGGGATAGTCACGGAAAAGTACCACGAAAAGCTTGTGCAGTTTTATTGGGTGTGTGAATATGGCGCTGATCTGTGTCACCAAAAAGACTCAAATAGTCCTCATATGGGATTACAAAAAAAGGGTTTGAATAAATGAATCCAAAATCCGCACCAAAAAACAAAAAGGGAGTTAAAAATCCCCATGTTCTTGTGTAAAATACGCGGACGACGCGGTTTTTTTTTAGGCGACCCGTTGGTCTTTGGTCATGTGGATGCCAGCCTTAGCGGGTATATTCACCTGGTGTACGGTCGGACGTGTATAGAGTCCGCGCCGCAGTACATCGTGTCTTTAGGGAGCTCGCGCTAATTCGTGTACTCCTGCGGCGCAGGGGGGGACCGGCAGCCTACCAGCCCCATTGATATTGATTACTCGCGGCACATATTTGCCGCGAATAATTGACATGTCACTTATCTCTCCGCACGCACAATACAATCGTATTATACGTGCAGGGGGACGACGCGCAATCTATAGTTCTCTATGCAGGAAACTATGGTATTACCGTAATTTCCAGGCGCGGTCTATTCTCGCTCGTATTTGCGCGCAAATACGAAAATGAAAATGGCGCCGAAAATTACCCGTGTGAACATAGACTTAGAAAACATTTTTTTAAAACGACATTTCCTGTTTTCGTCGGTGATAAGTTGCTGCCCGCCTCGCTCTCGGCCGTCTTCTCGCCAATAATTCGGAACAGCGTTGTCAACCCCTGTACCGCATGGTGTTGCTGCAAAACCATCGCATGATTCATTGGCTGACGCCACCGTTCATATTTTTTTTTTTTTTTTTTTTTTTTTTTTTTTCACTGCGAGGCTGCGCAGGGATGTCCCGTTTCAGATCGAAGACGACAGAAAAATAGAAGACTGATAGAGAGTGAGGACAGCGCAGGATCCAAAGAGGAGGCCACCAGAACCCCCAAAACAAAGAGGACAATCCCAGTAAAGGGGTTGTCACTCATACATTGATTCATCTTGATCTCCAGTCCTGTTTAGTGGTTTCATTTTGAATTCAGGAGCGTGTTTACTGGCTTCTACTGGGCTGCAGTAGAAGCCAGGGTCTGTAGGCTATAGCAACCAGTGACTGGGACACCTATAGGAGAGAATTCAAACTGGTCCTGTAGCTATAGCGAAACCAGTGCTGGCAGCCTATCAGGAGACGATTGAACAGGTCTGTAGCTATAGCGACCTGAGGAGATGATACAGCCCATACAAGAGGGGATCATCTAGGAATACGGTAGGGTCTGTTATTGACACATATTTGCAGGGATTTGTTTTTGTGCAAGATCTTAACTTAATGCAAAGCAATCCTTGTAGTGAGACAACCCCTTTAACTGCAGACACAACTAAGACGTTCAGCTTAGAATGGAGACAGCCCTTAGCTTTACTGACCTTATCCAATGCTGGTCCCTGGAAATAGTACGACCATGGAAGAATCCCCCTGATACCTGTAAGACCGAAGATCAAAGCCTGTTCTCTATCTGTGCCGTCAGGAAGGCGCAGTCTCCTATTATTGTCCCAAAGCTGAGTAGGAAGGAATGCCAACTGCACCATCTTAATTACTCGGACGTTACCTGGAGAGGGGGGGGGGGGGCAGTTTATTATTTAGTCTTAACCCTTCAGACCGTCCTTAGTTGACCCCTAGAACAAACCAGTGTTTACAGTGTGAAATATTTCAGATTTACCGTAAATTATAACAAACTAATAAAGCTAATTATAGCAAAACTTGTATGACATGGTATCAGCACTCTATCCACATTTCATAAAACAGGTCCATGAACTGGTCCATGGTTTCTGGTTTTCTGGTCCACTTCTATCCTCTATCATATAACCCTATATATCACAGAGCTCAGCTTCTCTCCTCTATCATCTGACCCTATTTATCACAGAGCTCAGGCTCCTCTCCTTATCATATAACCCTATATATCACAGAGCTCAGCTTTCTCCTCTATCATATAACCCTATATTCAAAAGAGTCAGCTTCTCCCCTCTATCATATAACCTATATATCATGAGCTCATTCCTCCCCTCTATCATATAACCACTTATATCACAGAGCTCAGCTCTTCTCCTCTATCATAAAAACCCTATATATCACAGAGCTCAGCTCCTCTCCTCTATCATATAACCATATAGACAGAGCTCAGCTTCTCTCCTTATCATATAAAACTATTACCCACAGAGCTCAGCTTCTCCCCTCTATAAATCAAACCCCTTATTTATCAGAGCTCTCTTCTCCTCTACCCTATTACCCTTATATTCACAGAGCTCAGCTCCTCTCCTCTATATATAAACCCATATATCATAGGTCCTTCTCCTCTCCCTTATCATATAACCCTGTATATCACAGAGCTCAGCTCCTCTCCTCTATCATAAAACCCCCTATATATCACAGAGCTCAGCTCCTCTCCTCATATCTAACCCTATTTATCAGAGCTCAGCTTCTCTCCTCTATCATATAACCCTTATATCAGAGCTCAGCTCCTCTCCTCTATCATAAAAACCCTTTTATACCCACAGAGCTCAGCTCCTCCCCCTCTATCATATAACCTATTTATCAAGAGCTTAGGTTCTCTCCTCTATATATAACCCTATATATCCAGAGCTCAGCTCCTCTATATTTATAACCCTATATATACTCCCCTTACTGGGAACTCCCATAGAACGAAGGAGAACCACGCGCTTCCCCTATATGGGAACTCCAAATAGAACAGAATGGAAAAACCCAGCAGATCCCTGTATTTAAAAAACTAATAGAGGAGAATTGGAGAACACAGTGTCCCTGTACTGGGAACTCCATAAAGCAGAATGGGAACAGGCGCTCCCTGTATGGGAATTCCCATAAACAGAATGGAGAAAAACCAGTGCTCCCCTGTTACTGGGAACTCCCATAGAACAAAAATGGAGAAACACAGCGCTCCCCTGTACTGGGAATCCCATACAACAGAATGAGAGAACACAGCGTCCCTGTACTGGGAACTCCCATAGAACAGAATAGAGGAAACACGCGCTCCCCTGTACTGGGAATTCCCATAGACAGAATTGGAGAAAAACACAGCACTCCCCTGTACTGGGAACTTCCAATAGAAACAGAATGGAGGAACACAGTGCTATTCTGTACTGGGCACTGCCTAGAGGCAGAATTGAAGAACAAAAGCACTCCCTGTATGGGAACTCCCATAGAACAGAATGGGGAGAAACTCAGTGCTCCCCTGAAACTGGGAATTCCATAAACAGAATGGAGAGATCACAGCGCTCCCCTGTACTGGGACTCCCATAAACAGAATGGAGAGAACACAGCGCTCCCCTGTACTGGGAACTCCCCTAAAACAGAATGGAGAAACACAGGCTATTCTGTACTGGGAAACTCCCATAGAGATAAATGGAGAAACACAGCGCTCCCTGCATTTGGGAACTCCCATGGACAAAATGGAGAGAACACAGCGCTTCCTGTATGGGAACTCCCATAGAACAGAATGGAGAAAAACAACAGCGCTATCTGTACTGGGCACTCCCAAAAGAGCAGATATGGAGAACACAGCGTCCCCTTACTGGGAATTCCCTTTACAACAGACTGGAGAGAAACACAGCGCTCCCCTGTACTGGGAACTCCATAGACAGAATAGGAACACAGTGCTCCCTGTACGGGGAAAACTCCCATAGAAACGAATAGAGAACACAGCGCTCCCTGTACGGGGAACTCCCATAGAACAGAATGGAGAAAACACAGTGCTCCCTGTACTGGGAACTCCCATAGAACAGAATAGAGAACACAGTGCTCCCCTGTACTGGGAACTCCATGAACAGAATAGAGAAACAGCGCTCCCCTGTACTGGGAACTCCCATAGAACAGAATAGAGAACGCAGCACTCCCCTGTACTGGGAACTCCCATACAACAGAATGGAGAGTCATGTGCAAGCCTGTCACAGTCTACATTCTGAGCCAACACTTTTGGGGGCTCGTTCCTGAGATAGGTGCCACTTCCATAGGTCGGGCCAGCACTTCTTAGACTTTGATGGCAGATCCTATACATAAGTACATGGTTGGAAAACCCCTGTAAATTTTCTTTAACTTTCAAGCCCTTTCTCCGCTATTTTCCTGCACCCAGTATTATATCTCATCCAAGCATAGTTCGTTCCCAGCTATGGTGTTAGGTTTGTTACCCATTGCACAGTCCAAACTGTTTACAAGTATTTTCCAGGAATTTGCTCCAAAATCCCCACCAAGGGTCACTCGTGTGAGGAGCGTGCTTCCTGGGAATGGCGGCCACTCCACATAGGATATCGTTTGCCATAAAACACACTTCCTAAATGTGATAAATGACAAGTATTGAACTCTGTTCTGATTCCCATCTGCGGGTTAATTGGATTAGGCCGCAGTGCAGCGGGAGGCGCTCGCTGCCGGGGAGGAAGCTGCGTCCGGTGACTCCACACAATGTATGGAAAAGTGGCCTAATCCTGGCTGAACAGTGCGAGTGTAAGGGGTGTAATCCCGCTCTGTCCTGCTGTAAATCCACTACTATGTGTATCCTATTGTTATAAGAACGGTGGGATTTCATTACCTCTGACCTGGTTTAATAGAGTTAAAGAGTCTTTAGTTCATACAGTTAAATGATAAAAATAAAAGGCTGTGAAATTCCCAAAAACCCCTGAACCAGCATTCCGGGTGACCTCTGCCTCCCCTGTACAAGAAAATTTTAACTACTATAATATGCCCCCATGTACAAGAATATAGCTCTATAATACTGCTCCTATGTACAAGAATATAACTCTATAATACTGTCCCCTTGTAAAGAATTAAATCTATAAAATGCCCCTTGTACAAGAATATTAAACCCTTAATACTGCCCCCGTAAAAAGAATATAACTACTTTATGCACCCTTTTTACAAGAATATAACCACTATAATATGCCCCCATGGACAAGAATATAACTACTATAAAAAGCCCTTTTGTACAAAAGTTTAATATTAAAACTGCCCTCTTTTTACAAAAATATAATCTTAATACCCGCCCCATATGTACAAGATTTTAACTACTTATACTCCCCTATGTTTCAAGAATAATAAATACTATAATACTTCCCTTATTACAAGAATATAACTACTATAATACTTCCCCTATGTTACAAGAATATAACTACTATAATACTGCCCCCTATGTTTCAAGAATATAATACTTAATACTTTCTCCCCATGTACAAGATATAACTACTATAATAATGCTCCTTGTACAAAATATAATCTACTATAATACTGCTCCCTAGTACAAGAATATAACTCTATAATACTGCTCCTTGTACAAGGATATAAATACTGTAATATGTCCCTATGTACCCAAAAATATAACTACTATAATACTGCCCTATGTACAGAATTAACCCAATAAAAATACTGCCCCTATGTACAAGAATATAAAATACTATAAAATGCCCTCTATGTCAAGAGTATAACTAATATAATACTGCCCATATGTACAAGAATTTTAACTACTATAATACTGCCCCCTATGTACAAAAATATAAAATTTCATAAATACTGCCCCTATGTACAAGAATATAACTACTATAATACTTCCCTATGTACAAGAATATAACTACTTTTAATTTCTGCTCCTATGTACAATAATATATCTACTATAATACTGCTCCCTATGTACAAGAATATAACTCCTATAATACTGCTCCTATGTACAAGAATATAACTACTGTAATACTGCTCCCTATGTACAAGAAAATTAAACTACTATATACTGCCCCTATGTACAAGAATAAACTACTATAATACTGCTCCTATGTAACAAGAATATACTACTATAATACTGGTCCTATGTACAACAATATAACCTACTATAATACTGCTCCCTATGTACAAGAATATAACTACTATTTAATACTGCTTCTATGTACAAGAATATAACTCCTATAATTACTGCCTCCCATGTACAAGAATATAACTACTATAATCTGCCCCTATGTACAAGAATATAATACTTTTAATACTGCCCCATGTACAAGAATATAACTACTTTAATACTGCCCTATGTTACAAGAATAATAACTAATATAATACTGCTCCTTGTACAAGAATATAACTCTATTAAAACTGCTTCTATGTACAAGACATATACTATAATACTGCTCCCTATGTACAAGAACATAACTACTATAATACTTCACCCTATGTACAAAAATATAACTACTGTAATACTGCCCCCTATGTACAAGGATATAACTACTATAATACTGCCCCTATGTACAAGAATATAACACTAAAATACTGTCCACTATGTACAAGAAAATAACTACTATAATACTGCACCTTGTACAAGATATTAACTACTATAATACTGCCATACATATACAAGAATATAACTACTATAATACTGCCCCTATGTACAAGAATATAACTACTATAATACTGCCCCCTATGTACAAGAATATAACTACTATAATATTGCCCCTATGTACAAGAATATAACTGCTATAATACAGCCCTCTATGTACAAAAGAATAACTACTATAATACTGCCTTCTATGTACAAGAATACAACCTGCTACAAAGATATACATTATTAATGTCCCGCTCTCCCTCTGCAGTGAGATGATCTTGTTACCATGTAACCAGATTTCGGCATTACGCGCTCACTATGGAGAAAGAGTGGAAAACACCTTGAATATCCCGTTCCTCACACTTCCCATGGCAGGGACAGTGATTGCTGGAAGGAGACACCTGAGGAAGTGGCTGCGTCTCATGAGCTCCTGGTGTTGACTCTTCTAGTGAACACTCACTGATGTTATCAGGATCCCTTGTGAGCAATCACATCCACTAATGCTGCGGTCCCAGACACAAATAAACCCGCACTCACAACACGGCTTCCGCTATCAGCAGAAATTTACTAAAGCTTCTCAGAAAAGAGTGATTAATAATTATGAGGAATTTTAATTTTTTCCGTTGAGATCTTAAAAAAAATTTTGGGAAAACTTTGGAAAACATTTGGTGTTGATGTAAACTCTGTAGCTTATTCTTCCTTCCTGCCATATAAATGGCCACATATCTCCATTCACTGCAGTTATTATTCTTGTCTTTTATTTTCTTTTGTGCCATTTTCTCGTTCTGCCTCTCACTCATAGCGCTCCCTCAGTTTCTATGGCCTCAGGATACAAGATTTCCCAGTCTTTTCTGGGACCTTGGATGTTGAAACCACACTCACCATACAATGTCCCAGACACTGCTGATCTGCAGCTCATGTGATTGATGGAAGATCCAACCAAGTATCAGGAACATTTTACTTGCAAAAACCGGTGTATCAGTGAGGTGCATGTAGTGATTGCCAGTCTATAGCGCCTCTCTATAGTACAGTGCGGTACTACATGTCCTGTACTGCTGTCACATGTATTAGTAAGATTGATGCAGTGATTGGCGTTCTATAGCGCCTCTCTATAGTACAGTGCGGTACTACATGTCCTGTACTGCTCTTACATGTATTAGTGAGGTGCATACAGTAATTGTGGGTCTATAGCGCCTCTCTAAATAACAGTGCAGTACTACATGTCCTGTACTGCTCTCGCATGTATTAGTGAGGTGCATGCAGGGAGTGGTGGTCTAGTAGCGCCTCTCTACAGTACAGTGCAGTAGTACATGTCCTGTACTGTTCTTACATGTATTAGTGAGGTGCATGCAGGGATTGGTGGTCTAGTAGCACCTCTCTACAGTAAAGTGCAGTACTACATGTCATGTACTACTCTTGCATGTATTAGTGAGGTGCATGCAGTGATTGGCAGTCTAGTATCGCCTCTCTACAGCACAGTGCGGTACTACATGTCCTGTACTGCTCGTACATGTATTAGCGAGGTTCATGCGGTGATTAGTGGTCTAGTAGCACCTCTCTAGAGTACAGAGTGGTACTACATTTCCTATACTGCTCTTACATGTATTAGTGAGGTGCATGCAGTGATTGGTGGTCTATAGCGCCTCTCTATAGTACAGTGCAGTACTACATGTCCTGTACTGCTCTTACATGTATTAGTGAGGTGCATGCAGTGACTGGTGGTCTATAGCGCCTCTCTACAGTACAGTGCGGTACTACATGTCCTGTACTGCTCTTACATGTATTAGTGAGGTGCATGCAGTGATTGGTGGTCTATAGCGCCTCTCTATAGTACAGTGCAGTACTACATGTCCTGTACTGCTCTTACATGTATTAGTGAGGTGCATGCAGTGATTTGGTGGTCTATAGCGCCTCTCTACAGTACAGTGCGGTACTACATGTCTTGTACTGCTCTTACATGTATTAATGCAGTGTTTGCCAGTCTATAGCACCTCTCTACAGTACAGTGCAGGACACCATTGAGATACTCAGATTTTTCTGAACTTTGTACAGATATCTTTGCTCATAGAGGAGTATATATAAAAAGTGTTCTTTATCAAGTCTGCAGTGAATAAATTTGGCTTTTTACCAACTAAACACTAAAGTTATCAGATCCTTCATTCCTGATGATCAGCTGCATAGGAAGCATACTGTGCGTGTCCTTGGCAAGAACCCAAAACCTTCGGGACTTGCAAACATGTTATGTATCTTTAAAAATATTCAAAGGGGTCACTCCAAAAAAATACTTAAAGGGCCACTCTCGCCAAACCATTGAACTTGAGCTTGTAAGTGATGCTGTATCATGAGTCTGCACAGTGTTTCATTTTGTTAGAGCAGCAGTCAGTGCTCCAGAGCTGCACTTCCTATTGTGCAGGACTATGGAAAAGTTTTTGCCCTGTTTTATTTACATAGCTTAACTAAGGATATCAAAAAGGGCAACTATGGCTAATAATTTTTGGAACACAGAAACCAAAGGGGGGTTCATTGCTTAGTGATGACTGTGAAATTTTGGGGCTGGTCCATTGTCATATTCACTCTGTTTTCAGAATAGCCCTGAAGTGAGTGACCACTGTGTCTAGGCTCAGAGTGGTTAACAGGATAGCAGGGCTCCTGAGCATAGTGGATTCCTGAGCATGGTGGGCTCCTGAGCATGGTGGGCTCCTGAGCATGGTGGGCTCCTGAGCATGGTGGGCTCCTGGACATGATGGACTTCTGAGCATGATGGACTTCTGAGCATGGTAGGCTCCTGAGCATGGTGGGCTCTTGCGCATGGTGGGCTCCTGGGCATGATGGACTTCTGCGCATGGTGGACTCCTGAGCATGGTGGACTCCTGAGCATGGTGGACTCCTGAGCATGGTGGACTCCTGAGCATGGTGGGCTCTTGAGCATGGTAGGCTCCTGAATGGTGGACTCTTGAGCATGGAGACTCCCTTTAGGGATGGGTTGGTCATTGGATTGAGCATGGTGGCTCTTGGCATGGTGGACTTCTGAGCATGGTAGGCTCCTGAGCATGGAGACTCCTGGGCATGGAGACTCCTGGTCATGGTGGACTCCTGGTCATGGTGGACTCCTGGGCATGGTGGGCTCCTGGGCATGGTGGGCTCCTGGGCATGGTGGGCTCCTGAGCATGGTGGGCTCCTGAGCATGGTGGGCTCCTGAGCATCGTGTACTCATGGGCTTGTTGGGCTCCTGAGCATAGTGGGCCCCTAAGCATAGTGAACTCCTGGGCATGGTGGGCTTCTGGGCATGGTGGGCTCCTGGGCAGGGTGGGCTCCTGAACATAGTGGGCTCCTGAGCATAGTGGGCTCCTGAGCATAGTGGGCTCCTGAGCATAGTGGACTCCTGAGCATAGTGGACTCCTGGGGCTACTTATAAAGGAGAAAGGCAAAGAAGTAGAGGCAGAAGTCAAGAGTCTTGTGCAGTAGTTGAAGGGAGGGCACCCAAGAATCAAGCCCATTATTGGGACTCCGGGACTCCAGGCACTGATCATGTCATATATAGGTCTGCAAAGCTACAAATTCCCTTCATAGACCTAGAATTAAATGATAAGGAGGGTATTGAGATCTTATAATCCAGGATCCTCTGGATCAGTGCTCTGCAAACTGCGGCTCTCAAGCGGTTGGGAAACTACAACTCCTATCATGCATTTATATAATCTATTTCCGTGATCCTGATGGGAGTTGTAGTTTCCCGACAGCTGGAGAACCGCAGTTTGCAAACCACTGCTCTGGATCAACACTAGAGCGCAATAGACTGAACTGGATGGACGTCGGCCTTTTTTCGGCCTTACAAATTATGTAACTGTGACAGACGTACAGTGATGTAACATTATTAGATGTGGGGGTACTCCTTTATTGATGCGTCCTTTAAATGACATTACAGCCGACCTCATACACCCAGGTGTTCTTATAAGTAGAGTTGGGCTTCAAATTTGTTTTGCTAACAAATGTCAAATAATCACCCTAATTCGGGGTTAGGGCTTTATGTTTTTTTAGGGGTAACTTACCTTTAAGAGTGCATCACGTCCAGTTTCCCTATGTTACCACTATGGTATAAAGACCAGAAGTGACGCCTCATGTTGTATATCTCATAGCTTTGGAAACATCGGGAAACCGGAAGTGAGGTTGGAGGTGGGACCAGAAGTGACGCCATGAAGAAAGGTCAGGTAACCCTAAAACTCCATAAGAACCCCTGCCCCAAGTTCTATGCCCCCGGGCAGAGCAGTGCAGTGGGCTCTGTGCAAGTATATGACATCACATTTATAGGGCTAGCCATGCCCAAACATGACACCACATGAGGTCATGCTTCTAACCACCCACAAGTCCACCCATGTCATTGAGGACACCCCACTGACCCCTTGTAGGCAGACTGCAGGACTAACAGGCAGGGAGCAGGCTGGAGGGTTCTTTTTATTGGTACCACTTGATGATAGATCCAACTTGTTGATCACTTTTTATTCCAATTTTTTGGGGGATGTGAAGTTACAGAAAAAAATCCACAATTTTGGAATTTTTTTTTCTCCTACGGTATTCAAAGAAAATCAACGTTCTCCTGATGATGATTATTTAATCAGGCAAATACTCCATCACATCAACAAATGAACACTAGAAAAAACAGAGCGTGTATAGAAATGATAAAAATATAACTTTTACTTCATCATTTAAATCCACCATATATCCCGAAAACAAACATATATATATTATGTATATATATATTATGTAAAATATATATATTATATAATATATATATATATATTATTATATATATATATATATATATATATAATAATCATACGGTTCTATTGTTCAAATATGAATCCCGTATATTATATGTTGGGTGTGCTTATCACAGGGATAAACTTTTCCCTACCAATACCCTAACAATGAAGCAGAGCACCCGCCCCAAAAGGGGCGACCCCCGCACTGGAGCGTGAGCTCTCCCTAAAAAAAAGCTCCTGTCTTACCCTTACATGTCCATCATTTTATTGTCCCAACATGTTTTTTTAATTTAAACAAATAGCCCACTTGACCACTAGGGAGGCGCTATTGCTTGCACTATGAACATATATGGCAGAAGTACTGTAGTGCTGTATACAGGATTTTTAGCCATTGCCTATGGCAGGATGTAGTACAGACAGTCCCCAGGTTACGAACAGAATAGGGACTGTAGATTTGTTCTTAAGTTGATTTTTGTATGTAGTCGGAACAGGTAACTTTTTAATTTTTAACTCCAGCACAAAGTTTTTTTTTTTTGGGTTTTGGAAAAGGGGGGGGAAGGGTTTTTTTTTCATTTTTTTTGCTGTCTGTGTCACTTTTAAAGAAAAATTTTCACCCAATTTTCACCTCTCGTGTTTGCGGTGGAAAGCTGGAATTTGGTCTTTCCCATACAAACTATGTACTGTTGAAAGGGAATACAAGCGCCAGCATGCCCCCCTAATTCCGTTGTAAAGGGGGACAGATGAAAGGGTCAAACGTTGGTAAGTCGGGGCCCTACCTGTTTTTGGGTACCCACATGGCAGAAACAAAACCCTGCGTAAAGGACCCCCCAATTTTCCATGGCAACCATTCATCACCCCGCGATTACATTCATTTGGGACGCTGGGGGGCTGTAACCCGTCACGGTTTTTGAAGTTTTAAAAAACACGGGGGCGGAGCCGGCCCGACCCTTGTGTTTAGCGGGGGTTTTGCTGGTGTAATTAACAGCCAACACCCACTGGGGAATTGGGTGGCCCCTAAAGGTGTAGAGCCCGCTCCATACACCCCTAACCCTTTGGGGACAGGGGGAAGAATTTTGTTAATATCGGGGAAAATTTTTCAAATAAACCAGATCTGTTTAGAACCAACAGGTTATCTATTTCTGCAAGCTATGGAGGGAGGTTTACTGGATTTCATTGAAGAGACCCAATTGCTGTTTAGAGCATTACAGGCAATGTCCCCCGGGTTTAAAACAAGCAAATGAGCTCTCTTTTCCCAAAGGGAAAAAAACATTGACTCTCTTTATCCACCTTAAAAAGGTTTTGGGCCATGAAGATCATTAAAAGAAACCCCAAACCTAACAAAAGATTGGGAGACCCGGGTGGTTAAAAAGGTTTTTTGCCCCTTTTAGTTCCAAAGTTCCCTTAGAATAAAAAGAATTTTTTTAAAAGGGCCAAAAAAGGGGGTCAGGGGCGGGTACGTGGACAAATTTTTGGGGCCCAAGGGGAAATAAGACAAAAAGCCCCCCCCCCCCCAAGTCCGGGGACTTGTAACTTTTTCCAAAAAGGGGACTTTTTCCAATATGGGGCCAAATTTTTTTCCACTTTTTTCGGGAATAAAATAATGTATAGGAAAAAAGTGGGAGTTTCAAATCTGCTATTATACCCGTCTCCTTTGCCCCCAAAGGGGGTAATTGGGGGAAAATAAGATGGCGGGGATGGGGGGGCCCTTTTCCCAATTTCCCGGCTGCCCCCTGAAAAAGCAGTCTGCACCCTGGGATGTCTTTGGGGGGGGGATGGGAACGGGGTTCCCCCCCCTGCCTATTTAAGTCAAGATCCGGGTAAACGTGTTGACTGCAAATTTTGGTGAGAGCCAGGATCAAGTTTTCTCCCGGGACCAGTCCCCAAAAGGCCTGGGGTCTAAACCCATATATTTAAGTGGGGCCCCGTTTTTATACCTCTTTGTCCCCTTTATTAAAAGGGGAGGGGGTTTGGGCCTTTCCCCGGTTTTGTGGGGGGTTGGGGTTTTCTTTTTCTTTTTATTGAGGAGATGCAGCTGGTGTATGGGGCTTTACAGGCAATGCATTGTGGTATAAAATATGCAAATCAGAGCTCCACTAGAGGGAAGAGAACTCTCTATTGCCACCTATAGATGGTTAACCTGAGCTACAATTTGGATACAGTGTAGAAAACTATTTGTTGCAATCTGGAAACCATCAACAAGTAGGAAAGAGGCTGCTGTCAGATGCATAGTGTGGCTTTTCCAGTGTACTATCACCGATGGGAACATGTGGCCTAAATTGTGTATTGGACAGAAAAAAAAGTGGCTTGTGGAAGGGCCACATTGAAGAGTGGGGACCACATCCAAAGTCGCGGCAAAATCCACTACATGCAACGTGAAAATCTGCTGCTACAATCAAGGGCGTCGCCATATATTTCTTCTACTGATATGCAAATAATTTTTCCCACAAGGTAATCTGTCATGTGCTTTGGAACTTATTGATCCATGCTGCATGGTTTTCTGCATTGAGATCTATGGGAGTTATTGACCCGGTTGGTTTTTCCTTTATGGGGCGTTCCCATCTCAGACGTTTAGGACATCGATAGGATTTGTCATAAATGTCTGTTAGATGTAGGTCCTAAAGGTGAAACCTGAACATATCTTTAGAACAAGCCTCCAAACTTCCCCCGGCTGCGCATGCGCGGTACTCTTCATCTCAGTGAGGGTTTCAAGCTTGGCTGTACTCGGAGTGATTGCTGTGCATGCGTGGCACATTTCTTACATCCCAATGGGAGTTCTGAGTTCAGCTGAGACATCTTATTCCCTTGTGGGTCCCAATCTAGAGAACTTTCTCCCTGGAGAATGCAGCGGTGGCTGCGCATGCGTTGTACTCTTCACTCATCTCAGAGAAAGTTCCAAACTTGGCTGTGCTCTGAACTTTCATGGAATAGAACAGTGATTGATGCGCATGCGTGACACACTTCATTCATCTCCATGGGAGTTCTAAGTTCGGCCGAGACCTCTTCAGAACAGAGAGATGGCTGCGCATGCGCGGTATTCTTCATCTCTGTGAGGGTTTCAAGTTTGGCCATACTCGGAGCTTTCATGGAGTAGAACAGTTATTGCTGCGCATGCGTGGCACATTTCATACATCCAAAAGGGAGTTCTGAGTTCAGCCGAGACATCTTATTCCCATGTGGATCCTTATCTAGAGAAATTTCTCCCTGGAGAATGCAGCATTGGCTGCGCATGCGTGGCACTCTTCACCCATTCGGGGGGAAGGTTTCCCAAAAATTTGGGCTGTATCTAAACCCTTTTATTTTTTAAAAAACATGTTTGGGATGCACATTGGGCATTTTTCCCTTTAAATCTCTTTTAAATATTTCCAATTTTGGCCGAGACTTTCCTTATTGCCATGGGGGTTTTCCATTACAGAACGGGCCTTTTTTAAAAACCCTTTCCTCCTGCAAAAATTAGAGAGATGGTGCCTTTGCGTTTGTCCCCTTCATTCATTTTCAGTGGGGGTTTTCTAAGCTTGGCTTTTATTTTGCGTTTTTCATGGAATAGGCAGAAAAATTGTGGGGAATGCGGGGCACTTTTTCCATACCCCCCAAAGGGGGAGGTCCTGAGTTGGGGTGGGGACAATTTTTTTACCTTTTTGGGCCCCCAATCTAGAGAACTTTTCCCCCTGGGGGAATGCGCCGGTGGCTGGAAATGGGGGTTTCCCTTCACCCCACTCGAGAAATTTTTCCAAAAATTGGCGGGTGCTCTAAAACTTTCAGGGAAATAGAACATAAATTAAATGCGCATGCGTGACACCTTATTCTTCCCCATGGGATTTTTTAAGTTGGGGCCGAGCCCTCTTCAGAACGGAGTTGGGGCCCCCTGCCCCCCATCCCCCTTATTTTTTTCCCCATCTTGTGGGGGTTTTTCAATTTTGGGCCCAAAAACTCGGACCCCTTTTAGGGATTTGAACAGTTTTTATTGGCCCCCACCCGGGTTGGCCATTTCTTTAATAAAAAAAGGGGGGATTTTCGGGAGTTCAGGGAAAACTTTTTTAATTCCCCATGTGGACCCCTTATCTTGGAAATTTCCCCCCTGGAAAAATGCGCTTTGGGGTGGCATCCCGTGGCACTCTTCCCCCATTTTCAGGGGGTTCCAAATTTGGGCTTTTACTCTAAATTTTTTGGTTTAATAAACCAGTGATTTATGCACATGTTGGCATTTTTCCCTTTAAAACTCAATTGGGGTTTTCCCAAGGGTTTGGCCAAAAACGTCTTTTTGCATGGGGTTTCCCTTTTTCTACAGAACGGGCCCTCAAAACCTCCCCCTTTGCAGAATAGAGAGTTTTGGCTGCGCTCTTTTTTACCCTTCTTTTCATCTAAAAGGTGAGGGTTCTAACCCTTGGGCTGTTTTTGGGGCGTTTTTTCAGGGAAAATAAGCAAGTAATTGCTGGCATGCGGGGGGAAACATTTCATACACCCCCCAAGGGAAGTCCTGATTTTCGGTGAGACAATTTATTACCTGTGGGCCCCCTTTTTCTAGAGAACTTTCCCCTGGGGGGAAGGGCACGGGTGGCTGCGCATGCGTGATCCTCTTCACTCATCTCAGAGAAAGTTCCAAACTTGGCTGTGCTCTGAACTTTCATGGAATAGAACAGTGATTGATGCGCATGCTTGACAATTTCTTAACAAAAAGGGAGTTCTAATTTTTGGCCGAGACATTTATTGCCATTTGGGTTTCCTATCTCCCAGAAAAAGGCTGCGCATCCCACAGCCATCTCTCTTTTTCTCTGCGGGTTTTTTTTTTTCCGCGCATGCACAGCCATCTCTCTATTCTCTGCAGGTCCCGCCCCCATGCAAACCCACCCTATATTTTTCCCTGAAAGTGCTGGGGCATCCCGAAAGGGCCCTTTTCTAAATTTCTCTGCAGCTGGCTGATAAGGGATGGGAAAATCCCTTTAAGTGGGGAAAACCTCTTTTAGGTACCAATGAGCCAATCTTACAATCATTCACAGCAGGAGACATAAGAAGAAGAATAGATCCACCAGCAGCAGCTGGTTGATGGTTTCCAGGTGCAGTAAGCTGACTAATAAGTAGAAATCGGAAAGTCTTTATGGCTGTTACTCTTTGGTGACCAGTGGGCGGGGAAAGCATTAAACCTACTGACCCATCTTGTATCCCATGGTTTAGTAAGCAGCTTTCAATGTACTTACTCCTTACTTTTTCGCTTTTTTACTTACTACAGCTTTAAATTTAAAGTTGGACTGCCCCCTTAAGGGAGGGACTTTCACGCCCCTTCCAGGCCCCGCCATCTTGTACATTATAACCCTATAATTGACGTTTTTATCGTTCCAGGCTATGACTTCGCTGCCGTTTTGGAATGGTTTGGGGGGAAAGAGTCACCGCATAATCCTCCCTCTTCAAACCCCCAAACGGGACTTTTCCACGGGGTTCTCAGAAGTCATCAAAGCCCTGAAGAACCACGAGGACAAGATGCGCGTGGTCCTGAACAAGGCGGCCAGATGAGCCCCCCAGAAAGCTGTTGGGGTTTCGGCCCCCTCATGGGTTTTTTTGGGGAAAATCGTAAACCCACTCCGGGGGGGGTCATCAGGGGTCTACATCGGCTCCTTCTGGTCCCACCCGCTCCTCATCCCTGACAACCGCAAGCTCTTTGAGGCCGAGGAGCAGGATCTGTTCAGGGACATTCAGAGCCTCCCGCGTAACGCGGCGCTCAGGAAGCTCAACGACCTGATCAAGCGAGCGCGACTGGCGAAGGTAGGTCACCGATTATACTCTCTGTTCTCTGACCGGGCCTTCCCTCCTGCCCCTCCCTGACCAGGGATCTCCTGCTGTTCCACGGTACCTGCTGCTTATATATAAGGGGAAATATAATCCCTGAAGTTACTGTAGAACTGGTGTTGGGTTGATAAGACTCAGTAACTCCTGCAGTTACTTAGTCCCAGCGGTCCCTTGACCACCGACAAACCTCAAGCGTCCCTATCAAAGCATATAGATAAACATGATAAAATACAGTACAGACCAAAAGTGTGGACGCACCTTCTCATTCCAAGAGTTTTCTGTATTTTCTTGACTATAAAAATTGTAGATTCACACCGAAGGCATCAAAACTATGAATTAACACCGGTGGAATTATCTACTTAACAAAAAAGTGTGAAACAACTGAAAATCTGTCTTATATTCTAGGTTCTTCAAAGTAGCCGCCTTTTGCTTGGATTACTGCTTTGCACACACTTGCCATTCTCTTGATGAGCTTCACCTGAGATGGTTTTCACTTCACAGGTCGCCCTGTCAGGTTTAATAAGTGGGATTTCTTGCCTTATAAATGGGGATGGGACCATCAGTTGTGTTGTTCAGAAGTCAGGTGGATACACAATAATGAGCGGCCATCATTACTTTAAGAAATGAAGGTCAGTCAGGCCGAAAAATTGGGGAAACTTTGAAAGTGTCCCCAAGTGCAGCGGCCAAACCCATCAAGCGCTACAAAGAAACTGGCTGATATGAGAAGCGCCCCGGGAAAGGAAGACCAAGAGTCCCCTCTGCTGCGGAGGATAAGTTCATCCGAGTCACCAGCCTCAGAAATCGCAGGTTCACAGGAGCTCAGAATAGAGACCAGGTCAATGCCATACAGAGTTCTAGCAGCAGACACATCTCTACAACAACTGTTAAGAGGAGACTGTGTGCAGCAGCCTTCATGGTAAAATAGCTGCTAGGAAATCACTGCTAAGGACCGGCAACAAGCAGAAGACACTTGTGTGGGCTAAAGAACACAAGGAATGGACATTAGACCAGTGGAAATCTGTGTTTGGGTCTGATGAGTCCAAATGTGAGATCTTTGGTCCCAACCACCGTGTCTTTGTGCGACGCAGAGAAGGTGATCGAATGGACTCTACATGCCTGGTTCCCACCGTGAAGCATGGAGGAGGAAGTGTGATGGTGTCGGGAGGCCTGGTTCCCACCGTGAAGCATGGAGGAGGAAGTGTATGGTGTCGGGAGGCTGGTCCTACCGTGAGCATGAGGGAGTTGATGGTGGGGGGGGTTTGCAGGTGACACTGTTGGGATTATTCAAAATTGAAGGAATACTGAACCAGCATGGTCACCACAGCATCTTGCAGCGGCTGCTATTTCATCCAGTTTCTGTTTAGTTGGACCATCATTTATTTTTCAACAGGACAATGACCCCAAACACCTCCAGACTGTGTAAGGGCTATCTGACCAAGAAGGAGAGTGATGGGGTGGTGCGCCAGAGGACCAGGCCTCCACAGTCACCAGCAGGGCCGGACTGGGAAAAAATCAGCCCTGGCACAGAGCCCCCAGCAGCCCACATACAATATCCGCTTAAAAAATGTCCCTTGTTCTCGCACCTCGCCACTTTCCAAAATAAACTACACTGTAAAGCTGCTTTCACACGGAGCATTTTTGGTGCATTTTTGATGGTTTTTTGGTGCGTTTTTGTGCAGAAAGGCAGAGCGGTTAATGCTGTAGATTTCTGCACAAAAAAACGCATCAAAAATTGCACCAAAACCGCTCTGTGTGAGAGCCCCCTACATACAAGCAAGAAAGAAACAGTGGTGCAGAGAAACCCCTCATCAGAGTCAGGTGTGCGCTTGCTTTACAATGCGGGACAAGCCCACACTGACACTACATAAAGCACAACATAACCAACAACCCCACCAATCACATCCCAGTAGTCAGGTCACCATCACATGAATACAGCACTGATTCAACACAGAAGTAAAATGACCCCTGACAGCAGGACTCACAGGAGACGTCATCTCTATGGGAGTTGTTCTCTTCTTCTTTTCTTCTCCTTCTGGCCAAACCTCCATGATGTCTTCCTTGATGAGTTGTTCCCTTCCATTTCTTTCTCTGTCCGGTACAGCATGCAATGTCTTCTTCTCCCGGTCACTACTCGTCCCTGTAGAATTTACCACAAATACATCTTAGACTCCTTTCTTTTCCAGCACTTTCATATCAATTCCCCAAACAGCATATGTTAGACCCTAAATATTAGAAATTAAAAAATGTCAGATAAGTGGCATGTAAATAGGTAGACTCACATTAGGTAGGTAAACAAGGCCTTCCTCCATTAACCAGCCAGGTAGCTGGGGCTGCCCCCAGTAACCAGCCAGGTAGCTGGGGCTGCCCCCAGTAACCAGCCAGGTAGCTGGGGCTGCGCCCAGTAACCAGCCAGGTAGCTGGGGCTGCCCCCAGTAACCAGCCAGGTAGCTGGGGCTGCCCCCAGTAACCAGCCAGGTAGCTGGGGCTGCCCCCAGTAACCAGCCAGGTAGCTGGGGCTGCCCCCAGTAACCAGCCAGGTAGCTGGGGCTGCCCCCAGTAACTAGCCAGGTAGCTGGGGCTGCCCCCAGTAACTAGCCAGGTAGCTGGGGCTGCCCCCAGTAACTAGCCAGGTAGCTGGGGCTGCCCCCAGTAACTAGCCAGGTAGCTGGGGCTGCCCCCAGTAAACAGCCAGGTAGCTGGGGCTGCCCCCAGTAAACAGCCAGGTAGCTGGGGCTGCCCCCAGTAACTAGCCAGTTAGCTAGGTCTGCCCCCAGTAATTAGCCAGGTATGGCCAGTAAGTAGCCAGGCAGGGCCAGTAAGTAGCCAGGCAGGGCCAGTAAGTAAGCAGGCAGGGCCAATATGTAGGCAGGCAGGGCCACTTATAGGTAAGCAGGGCCAGTATATAAGCAGGCAGTGCCACTTATAGGTAGGTAGGGCCAGTATATATGCAGGCAGGGCCACTATGTAGCCAGGAAGGGCCAGTATATAAGCAGGCAGGGCCACTATGTAGCCAGGCAGGGCCGGTATATAAACAGGCAGGGCCAGTATATAAGCAGGCAGGGCCAGTATATAAGCAGGCAGGGCCAGTATATGGCAAGGCAGGGCCAGTATATAGTTAGGCAGGACCAGTATATAGGTAGGCAGGGCCCCTTATAGATAAGCACGGTCAGTATATAGGCAGACAAGGCCACTTATAGGCAGGGTTGGCAGGGCAGTGTATAGGTTGGCAGGGGCAGTATATAGGTAGGCAGGGCAGTATATAGCCAGGCAGGGCCAGTATATAGCCAGGCAGGGCAGTAAATAGCCAGGCAGGGCCAGTATATGCGCAGACAGGCAGTATATATGCAGCAGGCCAGTATATAGGTAGGCAGGCAGGCTGCTATATATAGGTAGCAGGGCAGTATATAGCCAGGCAGGGCAGTAATAAGGCAGGCAGGCAGTATATATGTAGGTATGGGCAGTATAAGGCAGCAGGCAGTATATAGGTTGGTTGGTCAGTATATAGGCAGGCTGGTAGGGCAGTATATAGTTAGGTAGGGCAGTATATAGGTAGGCAGGGCAGTATATAGGTAGGTAGGTAGGTAGGCAGGGCTAGTAGTTTAAAAAAAAATAGACCCTAAATATTAGAAATTAAAAAATGTCAGATAAGTGGCATGTAAATAGGTAGACTCCCATTTGGTAGGTAAACAAGGCCTTCCTCCATTAAGTAGCCAGGTAGCTGGGCTGCCCCCAGCAACCACCAGGTAGCTGGGGCCCCCACTAACCAGCTCCGCCCCAGTAACCAGCCAGGTAGCTGGGTGCTGCCCCAGTAACCAGCCAGGTAGCTGGGGCTGCCCCCAGTAACCAGCCAGGTAGCTGGGGCTGCCGCCCAGTAAACCAGCCAGATAGCTGGGGCTGCCCCCAGTAAGCAGCCAGGTAGCTGGGGCTGCGCCCAGTAAGCAGCCAGGTAGCTGGGGCTGCGCCCAGTAACCAGCCAGGTAGCTGGGGCTGCCCCCAGTAACCAGCCAGGTAGCTGGGGCTGCCCCCAGTAACCAGCCAGGTAGCTGGGGCTGCCCCCAGTAACCAGCCAGGTAGCTGGGGCTGCCCCCAGTAACCAGCCAGGTAGTGGGCTCTGCGCCAGTAACCAGCCAGGTAGCTGGGGCTGCGCCCAGTAACCAGCCAGGTAGCTGGGGCTGCGCCCAGTAACCAGCCAGGTAGCTAGGGCTGCCCCAGTAACCAGCCAGGTAGCTAGGGCTGCCCCCAGTAACCAGCCAGGTAGCTGGGGCTGCCCCCAGTAACTAGCCAGGTAGCTGGGGCTGCCCCCAGTAACTAGCCAGTTAGCTAGGGCTGCCCCCAGTAATTAGCCAGGTAGGGCCAGTGGCAGTAATTAGCCAGGCAGGGCCAGTATGTAGCCAGGCAGGGCCAATATGTAAGCAGGCAGGGCCAATATGTAGGCAGGCAGGGCCACTTATAGGTAAGCAGGGCCAGTATATAAGCAGGCAGGGCCAGTATATAGGTAGGCAGGGCCAGTATATAGGCAGGCAGGGCCACTATGTAGCCAGGCAGGGCCAGTATATATGCAGGCAGGGCCACTATGTAGCCAGGCAGGGCCAGTATATAAGCAGGTAGGGCCACTATGTAGCCAGGCAGGGCCAGTATATAAGCAGGCAGGGCTAGTATATGGCAAGGCAGGGCCAGTATATAGTTAGGCAGGGCCAGTATATAGGTAGGCAGGGCCCCTTATAGATGAGCACGGTCAGTATATAGGCAGACAGGGCCACTTATAGGTAGGCAGGGCAGTATATAGGTAGGCAGGGCAGTATATAGCCAGGCAGGGCCAGTATATAGCCAGGCAGGGCAATATATAGCCAGGCAGGGGCAGTATGTAGGTAGACAGGGCAGTATATAGCCAGGCAGGGGCAGTATATAGCCAGGCAGGGGCAGTATATAGGTAGGCAGGGCAGTATATAGGCAGGCAGGGCAGTATATAGGTAGGTAGGGCAGTATATAGGTAGGCAGGGCAGTATATAGGTAGGTAGGCAGGGCAGTATATAGGTAGGCAGGGCAGTATATAGGTAGGTAGGGCAGTATATAGGTAGGCAGGGCAGTATATAGGCAGGTTGGTAGGCAGGGCTAGTAGTTTAAAAAAAAAAATTAAAAAAATAAAACCTGATGTCTCTGCTTCCTCTTCTCTCCTTGTCCGGAGCGGCCGCTGGCAGCAGAGCGCTGGCCGCGGAGCAGGCGCGCGATGACGTCATTACATTGCGCGCTTGCCCCGCGGCCTCCTGGGAGCTGAACAGACGTAATCAGAAGATCCCAGCTGTTCAGCCTCGGCCGCTGCTTGCACCGCACGGTGCAGGCGGCAGCCGTGATGGCTGCATGGCTGGGTCGGTGACCCGGCCGTGCAGCCGTATGGCAAGGGGGTCCTATCGGCCCCCTGGCACAGGGGTCCGGTCGCAGATGCGACCGTTGTGGCCCCTGTACGTGTGCCAGGCGGCACCCTATGGGCAGTCCGGGCCGGGTCACCAGACCTGAACCCAATCAAGATGGCTTGGGGTGAGCTGGACCGCAGAGTGAAGGCAAAAGGGCCAACAAGTGCTAAGCATCTCTGGGAACACCTTCAAGGCTGTTGGAAGACCATTTTAGGTGACTACGTCTTGAAGCTCATCAAGAGAATGCCAAGATTGTGCAAAGCAGTAACCAAAGCAAAAGGTGGATACTCTGAAGAACCTAGAATATAAGACAGATTTTCAGTTGTTTCACACTTTTTTGTTAAGTAGATAATTCCACATGTGATAATTCATAGTTTTGATGCTTCAGTGTGAATCTACAATTTTTATAGTCATGAAAATACAGAAAACTCTTGGAATGAGAAGGTGTGTCCAAACTTTTGGTCTGTAATGTGTATATATATATATATATATATATATATATATATATTTATATTATTTTCACATATATATACACATATATATTGATCAGGAAGGTAGGGACCGTAATAAACTACCCTGTCTTCTCATTCCACTCACTTGTACTGGGAACTTCCATAGAACAGAAAAGAGAACACAGTGCTCCCCTGTACCAGCAACTCCCATAGAACAGAATGGAGAACACAGAGCTCCCCTGTACTGGGAACTCCCATATAACAGAATGGAGAACACAGCGCTACCCTGTACTGGGAACTCGCATAGAACAGAATGGAGAACACAGCGCTCCCCTGTATTGGGAACTTCCATAGAACAGAATGGAGAACACAGAGCTCCCCTGTACTGGGAACTCCCATAGAACAGAATAGAGAACACGGCGCTACCCTGTACTGGGAACTCCCATAGAACAGAATGGAGAACACAGCGTTCCCCTGTACTGGGAACTCCCATAGAACAGAATGGAGAACACAGTGCTCCCCTGTACTGGTAACTCCCATAGGACAGAATGGAGAACACAGCATTCCCCTGTACTGGGAACTCCCATAGAACAGAATGGAGAACACAGTGCTACCCTGTACTGGGAACTCCCATAGAACGGAATAGAGAACACAGTGCTCCTCTGTACTGGGAACTCCCATAGAACAGAATGGAGAACACAGCACTCCCTTGTACAAGGAACTCCCGTAGAACAGAATAGAGAACACAGCGCTCCCCTGTACTGGTAACTCCCATAGAACAGAATAGAGAACACAGCACTCCCCTGTACTGGTGTGGCTGGTTCCATATTCTAAGCTGACACTTTTGGAGGGGAGGGGTGGGGCGCACTTATCAGACTTGGACTTGATAGAAAATGCCATTCAAGTTTATGGTGGGAACACACCTATAATTTTTTGGGGGGATTTGGGTACACTGGTTTTGCTCACACAGCTGTTGATCTTTGCACCTTATCACAAAAGCTTTTCAAATCTGAGTAATAGATTCTGTTTCCTTCTCTGCATCAGAATTTAAAATAAGAGTCTGCATTTTCCTGGAACCAGCGACACCCTCGCTTGTGGCTGTGTCTGGTACTGCAGCTCTGACCTAGTTATGTGTAGTAGTATAATGTTGTACCGTGTTAGCCATAGAAAGTAGTAGAATAGTGAAGAAATCAGGCGATACCTTTTAGAGGCTAACTGAGTATATTTGATAGTGAGCTTTCGAGAGGACTAGCTCCCTTCTTCAGACTGATGTTATACAACAAACTGAAAATACACAGACTTTTTATACACATAAGACATGGATCTTCAAAGGATCTTAGAATTCTTAAAAATAACAAAATGCAAAATATAGGTACAGCAGTTATTTACAACCTGTCAAGAATTAAACAGTCTGTAAACTTGGGAGGCGTGACGGGAGTGATCAGTAATTATTTCTTATCTTTATATGCAATCAGGGGAGATTTGTTGCACTCACAGTTCACACATAGCTTGACATGAAGCTGGCATGAATATTTAACCCATTTTGCAGAGTTTTAAATTTTTGCATTAATTTAAATATTCCCTTTTCCTTCCTCTCCCTCAGAGTCTTAAAAAATCTCCCATTAAGGACCGTTACCTGCAAATCTTCCATGGAATGATTTTCTCCAGAGAAATGTGCGGCCACTGGCAGATCAGTTCTGTTGTTGTTAAATGGTGAATCTGTGTGAGTTCATGCGCTGGCTGAGTCTCTGCCCTGTTTCCCCCACATAGAGGCCTGTGGTAGGACATTGCATACACATAATCAGATACACCACATTGCTAGACCTGCAGGAAAATGTCCCCCTAATTCTGTGCACCTGCTGGGACTGTGGGACAGGTACACTGTCAGCGGTGTGGATGTGCCTGCAGGTCTTGCACCTGTTCTGCAGGCAGGGTGAGGTGCCATTTTCAGTTGGGGCCTTCAGGGCACTCCGGACAATAATACGCCGCAGGTTTGGTGGTTGCCGAAAGGAAAGGAGAGGGGGGACTGGGAATATGTCTTTGAGTCTGTTGTCCCTATGTAGCACAGGTTGAAGTTCCTTGGCAATCTTTCGTAGGATCTCCAGCTGTGGGTTGTAGGTGACAACTAGGGGCACTCGTTCTTCCTTCTGGGTCTCTTTGTATGTGAGCAGACTGTCTCTGTTGATGGCGGCCGCTTTGCTGATTTGGTTGTCAGTCAATTTTGGTCTGTATCCAAGTTTGAGAAATTTTGTCCTCAGATCCAGGAGGTGTTTGTCCAGGTCTGCTTTGTCGGAGAAACAAGACCTCCCAACGAAACCAGTCACACAGCTCATCCAGTTCATACTCTGCCACAACTATTTTACTTTTGGAGAAGACCTGTATCTACAGCAAATGGGAACTTCCATGGGGTCCAGATGTGCGCCCCAATATACAAATCTCTTTATGGCGGCACTGGAAGGAGCATATTTATCAACATGCAACACCAAACCCATGATGTACCTCCTTTTATATTGATGATTATCATTGTCATCTGGACTCGGGGCGAGGCGGCCCTAATTCAATTCCATAATGACTTCAATAACTGTCACCCCACCATCAACCTCAAGCTTACCTATTCAGAGAGCAAAATCCACTTTCTGGATACTACAATACACATCAAAGAGCACCGGCTACTCACTCAGTATACCACAAACCCACAGACAGAACGGCCTACCTCAGGAATGACAGCTTCCACCCCAAGCACACAAAACAGTATATTATATACAGCCAGGCTATACGGTACAATCCATTATATACAGCCAGGCTTAGGTACAATCCTTAATACAGCCAGGCTATATGGTACAATCCATTATATACAGCCAGGCTATACGGTACAATCCATTATATACAGCCAGGCTATACGGTACAATCCATTATATACAGCCAGGCTATACGATACAATCCATTTATATACAGCCAGGGTATCGGTACAATCCATTATATACAGCCAGGCTATACGATACAATCCATTATATACAGCCAGGCTATACGGTACAATCGTATTTGCTCCAACAAGACAGACCTGGACAAACACCTTCTGGATCTGAGGACAAAATTTCTCAAACTTGGATACAGACCAAAATTGACTGACAACCAAATCAGCAAAGCGGCCGCCATCAACAGAGACAGTCTGCTCACATACAAAGAGATCCAGAAGGAAGAACGAGTGCCCCTAGTTGTCACCTACAACCCACAGCTGGAGATCCTACGAAAGATTGCCAAGGAACTCCAACCTGTGCTACATAGGGACAACAAACTTAAAGAAATATTCCCAGTCCCCCTCTCCTTTCCTTTCGGCAACCACCAAACCTGCGACGTATTATTGTCCGGAGTGCCTTGAAGACCCCAACTGAAAATGGCACCTCACCCTGACTGCAAAACAGGTGCAAGACCTGCAGGCACATCCACACTGCTGACAGTGTACCTGTCCCACAGTCCCAGCAGGTGCACAGAATTAGGGGGACATTTTCCTGCAGGTCTAGCAATGTGGTGTATCTGATTATGTGTATGCAATGTCCTACCACAGGCCTCTATGTGGGGGAAACAGGGCAGAGACTCAGCCAGCGTATGAATTCACACAGATTCACCATTAACAACAACAGAACTGATCTGCCAGTGGCCGCACATTTCTCTGGATAAATTCATTCCATGGAAGATTTGCAGGTAACCAGTCTTAATGGGACATTTAAAGACTCAGAGGGAGACGAAGGAATGGGAAAATAAATTAATCCAACAAATTAAAACTCTGCAAAAATGGGTTAAAATATTCATGCCCGCTTCATGTTTAAGCTATGTGTGAACTGTGAGTGCAACAAATCTCCCCTGATTGCATATAAAGATAAGAGAAATAATTACTGATCACTCCCGTCACGCCTCACAAGTTTCCAGACTGTTTAATTCTTGACAGGTTGTAAATAACTGCTGTACCTATATTTTGCATTTTGTTATTTTTAAGAATTCTAAGATCCTTTGAAGATCCATGTCTTGTGTGTATAAAAAGTCTGTGTATTTTCAGTTTGTTGTATAAGTCTGAAGAAGAGAGCTAGTCCTCTCGAAAGCTCACTATCAAATATACTCAGTTAGCCTCTAAAAGGTATCGCCTGATTTCTTCACTATTCTACTAGTCATGTGTAGAAAGTTAAGCTGCAATACCAAATGCGACCATAGGCAGGAGTGGGGCTGTGGCAGGACAGTATTTTCGTATCTTGCACAACCCTTCAGCGACATATCACGTAGGGTTAATGTCGTTCCATTGTTCTCCTTTCCAGAAAGTGAGTGTTGTCTTTTCTTAGTAACAGCCCGGAGCTGCTCTATTCTGAGGCCGCGGCCCGCGCGCTGCGAGTCCATTGAGATGGAATTCACGTCTGGTATTTCCTGTCCCCGCTATGAATTTCTGCCCTTATCGCGCTGAGACCTCATCTCGGGGTTAAACAGTCACAGGAAATCGTGTGTGAAAACTTGTATTACATCGCTAATAAATCCAATATCTGGTTTTAATGACGGCGGACATCACGTTTTATCTGTCCTCTGCAAAATGTCAGCACTCAACAGCGCCTCCCCGCTGGTGGGACTGTAGAAATATATAATGTTTGGAGTCTGTGTAGTCTGGTGCCCCCTATAACAGCAGTTTGGATGTACAGTCTGGAGCCCCCCTATAACAGCAGTCTGGCTGTGTAGTCTGGAGCCCCCCTATAACAGCAGTTTGGATGTACAGTCTGGAGCCCCCTATAACAGCAGTCTGGCCCTGTAGTCTGGAGCCCCCCCATAACAGCAGTCTGGCTGTGTAGTCTGGAGCCCCCTATAACAGCAGTCTGGCTGTATAGTCTGGAGCCCCTATAACAGCAGTCTGGGTGTATAGTCTGGAGCCCCCTATAACAGCAGTCTGGCTGTATAGTCTGGAGCCCCCCTATAACAGCAGTCTGGCTGTATAGTCTGGAGCCCCCTATAACAGCAGTCTGGCTGTGTAGTCTGGAGCCCCCTATAACAGCAGTCTGGTTGTATAGTCTGGAGCCCCCTATAACAGCAATCTGGCTGTGTAGTCTGGAGCCCCCTATAACAACAGTCTTGTTGTGTAGTCTGGAGCCCCCTATAACAGCAGTCTGGCTGTGTAGTCTGGAGCCCCCATATAACAGCAGTCTGTCTGTATAGTCTGGAGCCCCTTATTACAGCAGTCTGGGTGTGTAGTCTGGAGCCCCCATAACAGCAGTCTGGATGTATAGTCTGGAGCCCCTTATAACAGTAGTCTGGGTGTGTAGTCTGGAGCCCCCTATAACAGCAGTCTGGGTGTATAGTCTGGAGCCCATATAAAGCAGTCTGGCTGTGTAGTCTGGAGCCCCCCTATAACAGCAGTCTGGCTGTGTAGTCTGGAGCCCGCTATAACAGCAGTCTGGCTGTTTAGTCTGGAGCCCCCCTATAACAGCAGTCTGGCTGTATAGTCTGGAGCCCCCCTATAACAGCAGTCTGGCTGTGTAGTCTGGAGCCCCCTATAACAGCAGTCTGGCTGTGTAGTCTGGAGCCCCCCTATAACAGCAGTCTGGCTGTGTAGTCTGGAGCCCCCCTATAACAGCAGTCTGGCTGTGTAGTCTGGAGCCCCCTATAACAGCAGTCTGGGTGTGTAGTCTGGAGCCCCTATAACAGCAGTCTGGGTGTGTAGTCTGGAGCCCCTATAACAGCAGTCTGGGTGTATAGTCTGGAGCCCCCTATAACAGCAGTCTGGGTGTATAGTCTGGAGCCCCCTATAACAGCAGTCTGGGTGTATAGTCTGGAGCCCCTATAACAGCAGTCTGGGTGTGTAGTCTGGAGCCCCCTATAACAGCAGTCTGGGTGTATAGTCTGGAGCCCCTATAACAGCAGTCTGGGTGTATAGTCTGGAGCCCCCTATAACAGCAGTCTGGGTTTATAGTCTGGAGCCCCCTATAACAGCAGTCTGGGTGTATAGTCTGGAGCCCCCTATAACAGCAGTCTGGCTGTGTAGTCTGGAGCCCCCTATAACAGCAGTCTGGATGTATAGTCTGGAGCCCCTATAACAGCAGTCTGTCTTCTAAACTATCAGCTATTGCAGTTTCTGAGACAATATGATCTGTACCCGCTGTTCCTTCCCCTCAGGTCCACGCTTACATCATCAGTTCCTTGAAGAAGGAGATGCCGACCGTCTTTGGAAAAGACAATAAGAAGAAAGAGTTGATCAACAGTTGGGGGGAAATTTATGCCCGAATTGAACGAGAACATCAGATCTCTCCAGGAGACTTCCCCAACCTGAAAAAGATGCAGGTACAGTAGACCACCCTGCCCGACACCTGGACCACTAGAGCATCGCCCCGGTTCTCAGGGACTCGTAGAATTTAAAGATGGTTCCCTGGTGATGGTGCCTTTGCTTCAGTTCAGTGCTTGGGTTTTCATTCATTACCCCAATGACCACTCAAGTGTTGAACCCTAATAGGGCTAATGGTGATGAACCTCCTCCAAGGCTGCCCAGCGAGGCCTTGGCTGAGCCCATTGCACTCTCATCTAATGACAGAAAATTGTCACTTGTTTAACGTTTGAATGTTTGTTTTCTAATCTCTTCACCTGTTACACACTTTAAAAAAAAACATAAAGATGGAGTCTTCTGTGACACTCTAGGAATATCTCTCAAGTTACCATCATACAATATATAGTCCACCTCCAAACAAGTTCCTAAAATCACAGCCAGTTTTGGAGTTGATTCACGGGGCCCACCAGTGGAGATGATTCTTGGACTCACCAGTTGAGCTGATTCATGGGGTCCACCAGTGGAGTTGATTCTTGGGGTCCACCAGTGGAGTTGATTCTTGGGGTCCACCAGTGAAGTTGATTCTTGGGTTCCACCAGTGGAGATGATTCTTGGGTCCACCAGTGAAGTTGATTCTTGGGGCCCCCCCAGTGGAGATGATTCTTGGACTCGCCAGTGGAGATGATTCTTGGGGCCCACTAGTGGAGATGATTCTTGGGACCCACCAGTAGAGTTGATTATTGGGGCCCACCAGTAGAGTTGATTCTTGGGGCCCACTATTAAAGCTGATTCTATGGGGCATACCTGTGATGTTCATTTTTGGGGAATATCCGTGGAGTTGATTCTTGGGACCTACCCTACAGCTACTGTACTGGTACTGTACTCTTTAACATCCTGAACCCACCCCAGGACTTCAGCCATGATTCTTCGCACCCCTGTTATTCCCTTCTATGGGCCACTCATTCTTGCTTGTCTCTCCCTTGTCTTCAATGAAAGACAATGAATCTGTAACATTGATAGTAAATAACTGATGCATTCTTTGAACATTTTGAATATCTCTTATTATCTTTCTATCTGTAACGTTACACTTTTATGCATTTTTGTTACTTAGGATCTCCTGCAGTCCCAAGATTTTAACAAATTCCAACCTATAAAGAGCAAGCTCCTGGAGACCGTCGATGAGATGCTGGCCCATGACATTGCCCACTTGATGGTGCTGGTTAGACAAGAAGAAACTCAGAAACCAGTCCAGATAGTGAAAGGAGGCGCCTTTGAGGGTACCCAGAATGGTCCCTTTGGACACGGCTACGGGGAAGGGGCAGGTGAAGGCATTGATGATGCAGACTGGGTGGTAGCCAGAGATAAACCCATGTACGACGAGATCTTCTACACCCTGTCACCGGTGGATGGCAAGATCACAGGCGCTAATGCCAAGAAGGAGATGGTGCGCTCCAAGCTGCCCAACAGTGTGCTGGGCAAGATCTGGAAGCTGGCCGACATAGATAAAGATGGTTTGCTGGACGATGAGGAGTTTGCTTTAGCCAACCACCTAATTAAGGTGAAATTAGAAGGCCATGAGCTTCCCAACGAACTACCCTGCCATCTAATTCCACCATCCAAGCGAAAGGTGACCGAATGAAGCAAGGAGAACATTGCAAGTGTTGGAACCAACGGAGGAGACCCAGGAAGTAACCGAGTTTAAGTTGATTCAATTAATGTGAAGTGAGCCTGCTGTGGCATTTTGATTTAACAAAATTATATCTATATCAAGATGCAATTCACGATTGAGCTTTTATTAACCGTTAACCAGACACTAATACTCGTTCCTTTGTGCTGACCTGGACTAAACGAAGACGAAAAAATTCCACAAAATAAAGGGAAGAGAGACCTTGAAGACGTAATGTGTTCTCGGATCTGTGTTGCGTTGTATTGTGCTTCCTATTCTTGATGCTTTCCAGATACCTCATTGTATTGTTCTCCAGTCTTGTGTCAGGCAAATCAGTTTTAATGCTTTTTATGTTCCTTATGTGTCTGTTATACCAATTGTGATGCTTTGTCATAAGATCAGGTTCTCCATTATTGGCTCTTCTCGGCCCTGAAGGTTTGTGTTTATCGTCGGATATTCTAGATGGTTTATGTCAATATTCTAGATGGTTCACCTTCTAGGTGGTTTATGTCCATTGTAGACTCTTTGGTTTACTTACGCCTTGGGTTTTGGTGGTGCCAATATTGGAGAACTTTTTTTTATGATATTTTAGATCTTCGATTTTGAGGATAGGGCAACTCAACTACTGGTGCCATGTGAAGGGTAGAGCATATGCTTGGTGGCCAACAACATGTGACCGACCTTACCCAATTTGACATAGATGATCTACAGCCGTTCTAACCAACAAACCTTTTGGTGCAAAGTCAACAGGAGCCTGAACTCGTTGAACCCAAAAGTATTCAATATTAAAAAAAGGAGGACAACATCTCGTTAAAATAGACTTTCCTTTCAAACCCTACTTGAGTGCTTGATAAGGATTCCAGTTTGAGAATGGCATTTTATGGAGGAATAGAGGAAAATCTATTTTTTGCACAACCCATTGGATTCTGTTCCACTTTTTGATGTTGGGTTTACCCATTCGACATTTCTCTTCCCCCATAGTGACCAGTGTCCCTTAACCTTTGCGGGATCTTATTATCATCAGGAATGTGAGAGTTCTGTAAATTGTAACATTGGGTGATAAAAATGGTGGAGATCTTGTTGGATTCTTGCCAGTCATTGGGCCCCAAATTTTATATGCCACTTTTTTGATATTGGATTCACCCAATTTGATGTCCCTCTTCCCCCATAGTAGTCAATTTCCCTTGGCCTTCATGACATATTATTCCTCATCAAAAGTTAAAAGTGCTGTAAATGCTAACCTTGGGTGGTCACAATGGTGGAGACCTTGTTGGACTCTAGCCAGTCATTGGGCCCCAATTTTTTATGTGGCAGATCCTATTCTCTACCAACGCATGGCAGTGCTGCTTTTTTGATATTGGATTCACCCAATTTGACATCCTTCTTCCCTCATAGTAGCCAGTGTCCCTTGGACTTCATGTTCCCCCAATGTAGTCAATGTCCCTTTCACCTTCAAAGGATATTTGCTGTAAATACTAACCTTTGGTGGTCACAGTTGTGGAGACCTTGTTGGATTCTCGTCAGTCATTGGGCCCCAATTTTATATGGCAGATCATGTTCCATACCAATGCATGGCAATCCCACTTTTTTGTATTGAATTCACCCAATTTGACATCCTTCTTCCACCATAGTCGTCAATATCCCTTGGGCTTCATGATCTCCCATAGTCGTCAATGTCACTTGGCCTTCATGATCCCCCATAGTAGTCCGTGTCCCTTGGCCTTCATGATCCCCCATAGTAGTCAATGTCCCTTGGCCTTCATGATCCCCCATAGTAGTCAATGTCTCTTGGCCTTCATGACAGCCATAGTAGTCAATATCGCTTGGCCTTCACGATCCTCCATAGAAGCCATTGTCCCTTGGCCTTCTTGATCCCCCATAGTAGTCCATGTCCCTTGGCCTTCATGATCCTCCATAGTAGTCCATGTCCCTTGGCCTTCATGATCCTTCATAGTAGCCAATGTGCCTTGGCCTTCATGACACCAGTGGTAGTCGATGCCCCTTGGCCATTACAATCCCCCATAGTAGTCAATGTCCCTTCGTCTTCATGATCCCCCATTGTAGCCAATGTCAATTGGCCCTCATGGCACCTATGGTAGTAAGAGTCCCTTGGCCTTCATGATCCTCCATAGTAGTCAATATCCCTTGGCCTTCATGGGATATTATTCCCGTCCAAAGTGTGAGAGTGCTGTATATTGTAACCTTGGGTGGTCACACTGGTGGAGATCTTGTTGGACTCTCGCCAGTCATTGGGTCCCAATTTTATATGGCAGATCCTGTTCCATACCAAGCAGTTCTCTATCCTTCACCTTAGGATTTAGCATTGATGCTCTTAGAGGGATCGTAGTCGCATTTTGAAGGGGAAGAGGATGTGACCTTAGATGCTGTGAAGTCTTACTAGGTTTGATTAGAGGACCACAAGTTTGAAGTGTGTATTGAATTGATAGATCAGGAATGGAGGCTATTAGTCTTTACTAAGATCCATTCAAAATTAGTAGTAACATCCCTGAGGCACGAGGCACCTTGTGCCTCCGGTATTGATACTTAACATGGATTATGGGTTGATGCATGAATGGCCGCCTCTGGTGTGTGGCATGTAAGTGACCAGTAGAATTGTACGAGATCAAGGGCAGAAAAATCTATTTTGATCGGCTGAGTATATAACTTATTTTATAAATGCATCTGAGCTTCAAACTCTGTTTTATGTGATTTCTTGTAAATCTTGTCTCTTCCGAGCATGAATTGCCTTTTACTTAAAGGGCTTCTCCTATTTGATCCCTTCCTGGTGGTTGGGAGGTCCCCTCAACTATATATTGATGGCAACGTATCCCCTTGCTGGGATCCCAAGTGATTTTGCTGTCATTGCTGGGGAAAACTTGTAGCAAGTATACAATTTCTCTGCAGCGCCACCACAGGAGAAAAAAAGTATTACACAGTGTCCATCTACATTCATGGATTGTTTGTGTAATGAAGGACAGGACAGGTCCTCCAGAGCTAAAGACACTCTTTGCAACCGCTCTTCAGAGATGAGGATCCTCCATTAAATAAAAATTTACTGATAGCATTTATGAACAAAAAGTTTTCTAACCTGGAGAACCGCTTTAATTCAGAATTATAAGACTGTCACAGTTTTGCAGCAATTTAAAGGGGTTGTACAATACTGAAGCAAAATAATGCCAATCCGGTTTTGCAGCTCAGCCTCATATACTTGACAGCAGATGAGCTGCAGTACCAGGCACAGCCATAGACAAGAGTGGCGCTATTTGGCAGAAAAAAAATAGATTTCTAGAAATCCCTGTTACGTAAATGAACCCAACTGGTCGTCTGGCGCATTTCATGGTGCACAGAGGATGTTCCTTGAAGTTTTGGAGGGGGATACGTCTGCATTTGCAGTTTTTTTTTGTTGAATGCTGTAAAAATAAATAAAATACAGTCTACTCTCTGGCTTCCCTTTATCGACCTTACAATATTTCTTCATATTAAACATTCAGTTATCGCCTGGTTTTGTCTTTTATGGTTACTGTAGTGTTTTTTTTGTTTGTTTTTTAAAGGAACACTCCAGGCAAAACTGCTATACTCTTATGCTTAAAGGGGTTGTCTCACTACACTGATTCATTGACCTCAGTTCTGTTTTCTCGGTTTCACTTTGAATTCAGGGGCGTGTTTACTGGCTTCTACCAGGCCCGCAGTAGAAGTAGGTCTGTAGATAGCAACTAGTGCTGGCAGCCCATCAGGAAAGATTGAACAGGTTGTAGCTATAGCAACCAGGCTGGCAGTTTTCAGGAGAGATTGAACAGGTCTGTAGCTATAGGACCAGTGCTGGCAGATTATCAGGAGAGATTGAACGGTCTGTAGCTAAGCACCAGTGCTGGCAGCCTATAGGGGAGATTGAACAGGTCTGTAGCTATAGTGACCCAAATGCTGGCAGATTATCAGGAGAGATTGGACAGGTCTGTAGGTTATAGCAAAAACCAGTACTGGCAGCCTATCAGGATAGATCAAACGGGTTCTGTAGCTATAGCAACCAGTGCTGGCAGCCTATCAGGAGAGATTAAACAGGTCTGTAGCTATAGCAACCAGTGCGGGCAGCCTATCAGGAGAGATTGAACGGGTTTCTGTAGCTTTAGAAAACCAGTGCTGGCAGCTAGCAGGAGAGATTGAACAGGTCTGTAGCTTTAGCAACCAGTGCTGGAGCCTAAGCAGGAGAGATCAAACAGGTTCTGTAGCTATAGCAACCAGCGTTTGGCAGCCTATCAGGAGAGATTGAAAGGTCTGTAGCTATAGCAACCAGTGCTGGCAGCCTATCCCCGAGAGATAAAAGAGGTCTGTAGTTTTTAGCGACCTGAGGAGCTGATGCAGCCCATACAAGAGGGGATATCTAGGAATAGATAGGACACTGTTAATGGACACATATTGCAAAGTGACTTGATTTTGTAAGATCTTCAACATAAAAAGCAGCGATCCCTGTAGTGAGACAACCCCTTTAATGCAAAGTCTGAAGGGGCGGAGCATGACATTGCATGTGTGTCATGCACCGCCCTCTCAGCCCCTGCACAAAACTTGCTCATAGTGAGACATCGCGGTGCTGTTTTCTCTGCAAGGCCCTGCAAGCTGTGAAGGACCAGAAAAGGCAGCCCTGCTGTCTCGGTGACCATCACCGCTGCCTCCCTAATTAAACATACTACCACAAACTGGTGAGCAAAGTGTCCCTGATATTATGAAATGAAAATTTTAGCAACTTTCCAATATACTGGGAGGAGGGGAGGGGGGGGGGGGATACACAAGTCTTAATAAAATTTGGGCGCCCTTTTACTCCTGTGCACTTCATATAAAGACTCAATACATTTGGCGCATCTTTCAATGTCCATGCACTGTCTAAAATGAAATAGGCCACCTGGAAACTGGCCTAATTTGTGCCACTCTTTTGTGCAAACCTTCTTGCAAGGTCGAGGCCACCCCCTCTTTTTTCCCAAGCTCCACCCACGTTAAAATTGCCGAGCTTGGTCTAAAACAGCTCAAAAGGGGCACTTTTTTGCGTAAATTACATTTGAGCAAAAATCTGAGACTTTTTTTACATCATAATTCTGATATTAATCACTTTCTACATTTGTTTCAATCCTTGACCATTGAAAGTAAAAAAAAATACAATCTTGACGCTCTCTAAAAAATAAACTTCCCTCAATCGGGCAAGTACGAAAGTGCTGTTCTAGGTTTATTAAAATCCGTTAAAAAAAAAAAGAAAAATTGTCGATGCGTTTCCGTCACCCCAGCGCTATTAAGAGTTGAAAAATAATTTTAAATTTACAATTCAAATATACTAAAAAATTTTTGCGGGGTTGGCCCTTTTAGCCAGTCAAAAAATTGAGCAACAAACCCATATTTTTCTAGGGGGAAAGTGAACCACCAATCAAACGAGAGCTAGGGGCACCATGATTTTGGGGATAAAACGCAAAAAATTATTGTTAAGTCCCCGGCGCCGCCGCATTCGCCGCCGCCGCGATCGTTAGGGTCCTAAGCCGTCCCAGTCCTAAGCTACCCTTAGCGGGCTTAGGACCTTGGCGACGGCAGCATGGCGGGTCCCCCGGCCACTAAGATCTTAGCGGAGAGAAGCCCGCGGATAATTTTGCCGCAGGCAGGAGGGGCTCTTTTGCCCCGGGGGGAGTGCACACCCCGGGCCGGGGGGTATCACGCTGCCCCCCGGGCCTGGTGACTTCACGCCCTAAAGAAAAGCCCGGGACAGCACGCAACAGGGGGGGGACGAGGTCAGGTAAGTGCTGTAGGGTTTTTACTTTTAATTAGTGCTATTCATCTGGGGGGGCTATTATCTACTGTTATAGTGCGGGGGGGGGGCTATTTTATTGTTATATTGCAGGGGGGGGGGGCGTTATCTTTTTGTTTTATGTGCAGGGGGGGGGTGTTATCTATTGTTTAGTGAGGAGGGGGGCTTTATCTTTGTTTATATGTGCGGAGGGGGCCTATTATCTACTTTATATGTGCGGGGAGGGGGGTTTATCTATTTTTTATGTGCAGGGGGGGGGTGTTTTTCATTGTTATAGTCAGGGGGGGGGGGCTGTTATCTATTTTTTATATGTGCGGGGAGGGGGGCTGAAAACTTTTTTTTTATATGGGCGGGGGGGGGGGCTAAAAAATTACGTTATATGGCGGGGAGGGGGCTGTTATCATTTTATAGTGAGGGGGGGGGGCTTTATTATTGTTTATTGCAGGGGGGGGGTGTTATTTTTTGTTATATGTAGGGAGGGGGCTGTTATCTATAGTTATATGTCAGGAGGGGGGGGTTTCTATTGTTATATGTGCAGGGAGGGGGGCTTTTAACTATTGTTATATGTGCAGGGAGGGGGGCATTACTATGTTATATTGCGGGGAGGGGGGCTGTTTTTAATTGTTATATGGGGGGAGGGGGGCTTTTTATCTATTGTTATAGTCGGGGAGGGGGGTTTCTATTGTTATATGGCGGGGAGGGGGGCCCTGTTATCTACTGTTATTTTTGGCAGGGGGGGGGGTGTTACTATTGTTATATTCGGGGAGGGGGCTGTTATCATTTTTTAAATTGCGGGGGGGGGCTGTTATCTAGTTATATGTGCGGAAGGGGGGCTGTTATCTATTGTTATATGTGCAGGAGGGGGGCTTTTTTATTGTTTATGTGCGGGAGGGGGGCTGTTTATTATTTTTAAATTTGCAGGAGGGGGCTATTATCTACTGTTATATGTGCAGGAGGGGGGGCTTTTACTACTTTTATTTTGGCGGGGGGGGGGTATTTTTACTGTTATATGTGCAGGGAGGGGGCGTTATCTTTTGTTATATGTCCAGGGGGGGGGGTTTTATCTATTGTTATATTGCGGGGAGGGGGGTTTTTCTTTTGTTATATGGAGGGGGGGCTGTTATCTATTGTTATATGTGCAGGGGGGGGGGCGATTATCTATTTAAAATTTGTGCGGGGGGGGCTATTTCTACTTTTTATATGTGAGGGGGGGGGGGCTGTTATCTATTGTTAATGCGGGGAGGGGGCTTTTTTATTGTTATATGTCAGGGGGGGGGCTGTTTTTATTGTTATATTTTGGGGGGGGGGAGGGGGGGTTTATTATTGTTTATGTCAGGGAGGGGGCTGTTATTATTATAGGTGCAGGGAGGGGGGCTTTTTATTAGTTTTATGTGAGGGGGGGGGGCTGTTATTACTGTTAATGTGCGGGGAGGGAGTTTTATATCTATGTTTATTGGGGGAGGGGGGGCTATTATAAAATTTTATATGTGCAGGGGGGGGGGCATTATCTATTGTTTATGTGCGGGGAGGGGGCTTTATTATTTTTTTTGCAGGGAGGGGGGGTTATTTTTTTAATGGCAGGGGGGGGGGTTACTTTTTATATGTAGGGGGGGGGTGTTTCTTTTTATATGTGCAGGGAGGGATGCTATTATCAATTTTTATATGTGCAGGGGGGGGGCTGATATCAAATGTTATATGTGCAGGGGGGGGGGCTGTTATTACTTTTTATATGTGCAGGGAGGGGGTTTTTATCTATTTTAAATATGTGCAGGGGGGGGGTATTATCTATGTTATATTTGGGGGGGGCGTTATCTTTTGTTATTTGCAGGGGGGGGGGCTGTTACATTGTTATTGTGCAGGGAGGGGGGCTATTATCTACTGTTAATGTCAGGGAGGGGGGCTTTATCTTTTGTTTTGTGCAGGGGGGGGGGTATTATCATTAAGGGCAGGGGATTTACTATCTACGTTATATTTCAGGGAGGGGGGCTATTATCATTGATATGTGCGGGGGGGTATAATCTACTGTTTATTGCAGGGGGGGGGCTATTACTACTTAATACGTGCGGGGAGGAGAAATTTTACCTACAATTGCTGTGAGGGGGTTAAGCTACCTACATATGTGCGTAGGCCTATACTATACATATTCTGTGGGCTATAAGCATCTATATACCTGCTGGGGGCCCAAACCCCCCATTACCTCGGGGGGACCTAAACCTCCCTATATACCGCTGGGGCCCCAAAACCCTCCCTTAACCTCTGGGGACCAAAACCTCCCAAATATCCCTACAGGGGGATCCAAACCGCCTATATAACCTGTGGGGATCCAAACTTGCCTATTTAACCTAGGGGGGATCCATAATTTGCCTATATACCTAGGGGGGACCATAACCCCTATTACCTACGGGGGGATCCAAAACTGCCTTATCCCTGCTGGGGGACCCAAACCCGCCTATATACCTGCTGGGGGACAATAAACACACCTACCTACGGGGAGATATATAAAGGTATATAACCCCCTTTGGGGGGTTAACTTTACTGGGGGACCCTTTTATTTCACGGGGGGATACAAAATTTTTACTGCGTTGTGAAGTCGCAACATCTTAAGGGGGGGTTTTTAAGGCCTCAAATAAGTCAGTTGAAAAGGTTACAATCAAAATCCGCGGATCCAGTGGGTTGTTAAGCCATTTTGTTAAGCCTCAAGTCGATTGTTAAAAACCTTACAATCGACCCCCGGGGGACTAATTGGTTATTCTAGGGGGAAAAACAGGGGCCCTGTGTAGCCAGAGCTGATTGGGTAGACCGAAAATTTTGCCCCCGTAGAATAAATGGGCCATGTAGCTGGATGTTCATTGGCGCCCCACCCCGAAAGGACCTTGTGTTTTGTCCTCATAGAATAACATGGGCCATGTAGATTGGATGTTCATTGGATGCACGTCCAGCCGGTAGGACCTTGTGTTTTGTCTTCATAGAATAACATGGGCCGTGTAGCTCGGATGTTAAGGGACGGCTTCCACAAAAAGGCCCTTTTGAAATTTTTGCCCTCATAAATAACATGGCGCATGCCCCTTGTTTGAGGGTGGTTTCCCCTTCCCCATAAAGAACAGGGGTTTTAGTGGCCAGTTTGGGGTTTGGAAAAATGGGTCGACCAATGAGCAATTTCTGAGTGTATTTGAATTGTAATTTCCCAGTTCTTATTTTGAAACTCCTGAAGTAGCGCCGGCTGGGCGAAACGCTTTGATAATTTGGGAGTGAAATTTTTTTTTATGATTTTAATAAATCTAGACCAGCACTTAATTACTTGCCTGATTGAGTGACGTTTTTTCAGCAAGTGAGATCGTTCCTGATGCCACACTTTTTAGGGGATTGGGGGAACGACCCAGGCCGCTCTTTTGGCGTGGGCTGATGGTGGCGCCGCTCATCACGCAGTGTTAAAATTATTACTGCTACTTGCATCCCTGGTTTTACGACTTAAAGGCAATATTTTTTTCTGTGTTCCTTTTGCGTTCTAAAATTTGCTGTATGTCAGTAAGGGAAAATAGGGAATATGACAAATGTTTTCTCACAGTGGAGGGTTTGCTACATTTGTATCCAGTGTAGAAAAGTCTTAAAGAGCTAAACTGCCTGAATGTTTAGACTGATCTTTTTTTTTACCTTTACCGATACACTGTAGCGAATTTCCTGCTGATGTGAGAGGTTCGCCTGCTCTAGATACAAGTGGCAGCTCATAGCTATGAGACGTGTTAGGTGCCTACCAACCAAGGGTTTAACTACAAGACATAAGACCCCATAGCAAAATGAAATGGGCTCCCACCACCTAATAGGAAACAGTAAGAGCAGTAGTAGTGACAGTATATATAATACCGCCATATATCAGGGCACCAATGTAGTAGTACTGGATAACAGAAAGCCATCAATTTGTTATCCTCTACCAAAGGTACAAGGTTCTTGCATCTGAGTGGCCCACGCAACCCCCGGGCCTTATGGCAGCTGCTATGGTTATAGTTACGTCCATGCTGCCAACAACTAAATCCTAAATCATGGGATGTCCCAAATGGCTTATAAACATCACAGCCCTTTGTGCCTACATCACACCCCTTTGTGTATTGGTTTATGGAATGTTCCCATATGGAGCTGCAGGTACCATTTCTTTTCCACCTCTAGATGTAAATCAGAATGTCCCTATTCACTGACCGCAAGCAGAGAAAAATGAATTATATATTGTAATTTAAGGGTGAAAAAAGTGTCTGATTACAGACTGAATGGTCTAGATGGAGTTATACTGAGCTCACTGAGATGGGTATAGACCGGGGGCTCAGGGCACTGGAAATATCTGTATGTATAGGGATAAGAAGAAGAGTGACCTGAGAACGGACAATAAGTAACCTAACGCTGTAGTAAGTGACCAGATATTTCTATGCCTTGTAGAGAGGGGATTGCCTAAAGGGGCTCTCCGCTTACAAACAGCAGATTGATACTGAGGTTGGAGATGCTCTGGTCATGATGCTCCTAAACTGCCAGACAACACTACTTACTTGGTTATAGCGGTTGAACTGCAAGCAAGTCCAGACTTGGAGTATAAAGCAACCCTGGCATCCAAACCCCCAAACATACAATATTGCCCTCTACCCCATAATGCAAAGAAATTAGCATCACCCAATGCAGCATCGCCCCATCTTCCTCATCACTATTCCCTTAAACATGTAAGCCACAGGATGAGAAAAATAGAAATGGAACATAAAAACTCCCAATCACTTTGCACCCCTTAAAATAATTTATATTAAACACTGCACTCCCTGAAATAAATTATATGATAGAACTAATTTCAGAGAATACAGTGTATTACTCACTTTACCTCTGCAATCAATTATATAACACATTGTATCCCCTGAAATGATGTGATGAAGCAAACTCCACTTTATTCCCTCCCTCCTCACTCCTAATCATTACTCCTTTGAACATGTTATCCACTCAACAGAAGGAGGAAAACAACAGTGGAACATAAAAACACCGAAACACACTGCACCCCGTGAAATTAATTATATTACACACTCTACACCTTTAAACCGATTACATTACACACTGCACCCCGTGAAATTAGTCACATTACACACTGCACCCCCTGAAATTAATTATATTACACACTGCACCCCCTGAAACTGATTTCATTCTAACCCACTGCACCCTGAATCTAGATTTTCATTACAACACTGCAAAACCCCTTGAATTAGTCACATTTACACACTGCACCCCTGTAATCTTAATAATATTACACACGCTCCCCCCTGAAACTGATTTCATTACACACTGAAACCCCCAGAAATTTAGTTAACATTATCTTCTCACATGGGGGGTGAGAGTGGGGGGGTGGGGGGGGGGGGGGGGGGGGGGGGGTAACCCCGCAAATTATTAAGTGATACTCTGTATTCTCTACCTGAAATAGTTTTATATACACACTGGCTCTCCTGAAACCGATTAGATTGTAACACACTGCTCCCCCCTGAAATTGAAAGGGGTTTTTGCCACTAAAGATAAATTGACGTGGGAAGCTGCAGAATGAAATAATAAAACAGTTTCACCATTCAATCTTCATTTATTATAATAAAAAAAATTCAGCCACCCTGTTTTTGTTTTTTTTAGCTTTCTCCTTTAGTGATCCATTGTTTACAGCTCGTCTCCAGGGGGATACGAACCATGGGCTGAGTAGCTTCCCCTCACCGTCCTGGTCTCGAACAAGGATCAGACCATCCCACTTCCTCCTTCAGCCAAAGCTAAACTGATGTTATTAAAAAAACCGAGGACGCCTTGGTTGCTGTGTGGGGAGGTAAAAAACAAAAACTTGACCACAGAGGACTACTTTTATGTAGCTAACTCCACCGCTCTAAAATTGTACATAAACAGACTCCTTTTCTACTTTGTGCCTATGTAGAGAGTGGAAAAGGCCTGGTAAATGTCATCCTGCAGGTAGTCACATGGAAAATGGCAAATTCAAACAAATACACACGCCCCCTTCGAGCAACACCAAAGAGCTGGAGACTGGGGATGGAGGGAATGGGCTATTAAAATGAGATCCATGGCAAAACCCCTATTAATGTGTATATTACACCACTGTAACCCCACCTGAGAAATTAGTCCAACATATTTCCCTTAGTATCCCTTTTGGAAATTAATTTATACCTCTGTATTCCCCCCGTAATAATAGTATTTAAATGTTACAACACTGCGTCAACCCTGAAAACAAAACAGAAATATGTTTTGCTCCAGCTGCACCACCCGGAAATATTTAACGTGGAACATTAACTCATGGTAACTTCTTGAAATTAATTAATCGAGTACACCTGTGAGTCAATCCCTTAAAAATAAGTTATAATAATTTTTACTGATACTGGCTTTGAAATTATTATGGGTGTTTTCTACACTGAGGTGCCTCCCTTGGAAAATTAACTTCTATTACATACTGCACAACCTCTGGAAAGTTAATTACTATAACACACTTCACCCCCCTGAAATAAACTTATGATTTACTTCTGTTCTACCCTCCCTAAAGCTAATTAGAATATCACATTTGTTTTCCCCCTGAAAGATTTCAGCTATTTTAACACAAACATGGCCCGTGAACAATTGATAATGATTTTGTGATACACTTGTAAAACCTCCCAAAATCCATTTCTATTAACTCCCACCTGTACCCCTTGAGAAAGTAATTTTTAGTTACCAATGTAACCACCCTTTTCACAGAGGTGCCCCTTAAATATAAGTTGGATTAAGAAACCCGGACGACGGAGCTATGACGAAGAGGTATTTGATTCGCCTAGGGCGCAAACCTCTTGCCTGTCCCAGTAAAGATGGCGCAGTAATGGAGCCTGCTCAAGGAGCTGAGCTGGCTACCAAACATAAGCAGTGTGTGCCACAGTTTAGTCTGTACACTAAAGACTTGTCTGACAGGGATGGGGGGGGTGTAGCCTCACCATTATCACAGAAGCAGAAGGCGAGGCCAGGAGAAATTATTCCCTAGCTACAAGCCCGACCAACAGTGGATTTGTGGTGAGGCAGTGGAGGGTCCGCAGTCCCCTGTAGGTGCGAAGGGTTTAAGAGTTTGTACACTGCCTACTCAGTCCTCCTGCGCTTGGTAATTTACAGCTTCTTGTCACCATGACCAGGAGCTGCCAGAAAACAAATTTGTGGTGACTGGTCGTGATATATGAGCGTAGGAAAGTGGGGAAGAGAAGGCGCAGAAATGGGCAGCTCTCCTTTACAGGCTGAGTGGTTATTAACTAAAAAGAGGGGGAAAAACTGGTGCGAGGGAAGAGAGGAACTGGTTGCACGGGAGAGGAGAGGAACAGAGGTGTCATGGGGAGAGAGGAATACAGGTGACAGAGGTGGTAAGAGTGTGAACTGGTTTGCAAAGGGGTATGAGGGAACAATGTGGTGGCATGAGGGGAAGAGTAACTGGTGGCATAGGTGGCGAGAGAACTGAGGTGCGCAGAGTGGTGAGAGAGGCACTGGTGCAGGTGAGAAGAAAGGGAACTGGTTCAAAAGGTGAAGAGAGGATAACTGGTGCAGATTGGGAGAGAGAGATGTGAACTGAGCTCAGAGGTGGGAAATGAAGGGTACAAACTGTGTAGCAAGAGGGGCGAATGAGAGAGGAAAAACCTGGTTAGCACGAGGGGAGAGGAACTGAGTGCAGACGGGAGAGGAATGAACTGAGGTGCAGAGGGGATACGACGGAAACATTGTGCAAAGGGGAGAGGATAACTGGTGAGAGGGAGAGGTGGAACTGTGCCAAATGGGTAATAAGTAACTGTGGCAGAGTGAATGAAGAGGAAACTGTTGCAGCTAAGGGAGAGAGGAAGGAACTGTGTGCAGGTGAAAGAGAAGGAATACCTGTGTGCGGGAAATAGATTGGATACTTGAGTGTTGCCTAGGGGAGTAGAAGAAAACTGTGTGCAGGGGAAGAAGTAGGAGAAGATATGGTGTTTAAGGGAGAGAAAGGAAACTGTGTTGCAAGAAAAGGAGAGAGTAAAATGCGCTGGATGTTAGACGGGGGAGAGAGATCTGGTGTAGAGGGGAGAGAGGAACTGGTGTGGCTAAAGGGGTAGAGGTGGAAACTGGAGTGTGCTGAGGGGAGAGGAAAACTGAGGTGCAGAGGAGAGAGGCGAACTGGTGCAGAAGGGGAAGAGGGTAACTGGATGCATAAGGTCGGAATATATGGAATCGGTGGTCAGGATGGTGTACACACAAGGAACTGTAGCCGGAGGAGAGAGGGAAAGTGGTGTAGAGGGAAAGAGAAGTAGGTGTAGAAGGGAGAGAGGAAAGGAAGTGGTTAGAGGGGAGAGGAGGAAGTTGGTGGAGAGGGGAGACATGAAAACTCAGTTGGAGAAGGGGAGTATAAACAGGAGCAGAGGAGAGATGAGGAACTTGGGTGTTTGCAGAAGAATCATACGCATTAAGAGGATAATGGTGGAAAGTGAGAAGTAGGAACATTGTCTTCCAGGAAAGGGAAGAGGAGGCAACTTGGTGCAGGGGAGAGAAATGAAACGGGTTGCAAGGGGAAGAGATGAACTGAGGATGAGAAGGGGGAGATAGGAACTAGAGTGCAAGAGGGAGGATGACAATGAAGGTAGAAACGTGGAGCAGGAGGGAAGAGAGAAGGACACAGGGCGCAAGAGAGAGAGGAATTCTGCGAGTGCAGTGTGTAAAGATAGGAACTGTGTGCAAAGGGATTATAGTTAACCTGGGTTTGCAGGGAGAGAGAGGAAAGCTGGTTTTGTAGGGGAGAGAAACTGAGTTTAGTGGAGAGAGGAAATCTGGTTGGCAGGGAGAGAGAAGATAGTGTGGTTGCAGGCAAAGAAGAGACGTGGTGCAGAGGGGGAGAGAGGAACTGGTTGCGTAGAGGGTGAGAGGAACTGGTGGAGAGGTGAAGCGAGAGGAACAGAGAGTTGTGGAGAAGGGGAATAGATAGGAAACTGTAAGCTGCAGGGGATAGTTGGAACTGGTGGAGAGGGGGATGATTAGTTAAACTGAGTGCAAGGGGAGAGATAGGAACTGGTGCAAGAGGGGGAAGATGGAATTGATGCCAGGGGGAAAAGAGGAACTGGGATTGCAGAAAGGAAGAGAGAACTGGTTGCAAAGGTGAGAGAGAGGTAAAGATTTGGTGCAGGTGGAAAGAGGTAACCTGCGTAGCAGACGGGTAGAGAGAGAAAAACTGGTGCTGATTGGGGAGGAGATTAACTGGTGTCAGGGGGGGAAAAGGAACGGGCGAGATCGTAGAGGGGAGAGAGGAACGGTGCAAGGGATAGAGATGAACTGGTGCAGGGGGAAATAGAGAACTTGGTTGATTAAGAGAAGTGGGGAGAGAGGAACAGGCGTCAAAGGAGAGAGGACAAATCAAGTAGGCAACAGGGGAGAGTGGAGAAAACCTTAAGCAGAGGGGAAGTGGGACAATTAGTGCAATGTAGAGGGGATGAGGAATTTAGTGCCCATATTATGGGAAGGGGGGGCCGGGATTATATATTTTTGGACTGGAGGGGGCGCTACTTATTGGTTTTTTGTACTTTTTGGCCTAGATACAAAGTAAATTGCCTAAGTGCCGGCCTGGAATGTGTTCTGTTATAAGAAAATAAGGCTCCCAGACTGTATTACGGCTTGTAACTTGAATTTGTCATAACCAGTCCCCCCCTTTGCCGACTTCCCCCCCTCCACAGAGCGTGCAAGATCACACAAACCATGATCCTTATAAACCAGTCGTAGGCATTAAAAGCAAGAAATCTTTAATTATATTCATTCAAGTCCAAAAGCAGGGGCCTAATAAACGTACTTGGTTTGCAGTGACCTATTTCAATAGGACTTGAGAAAGTTAGCCTGCTGAAAAGAGTGCCGCTGGATTATAAGTTTGTAGGAAAAATTAAATTGGATACACTGTACTTCCTGAAATTACTAATTTTACACTCTGTACACCCAAAATGAAATTATATTTTATGACCTTGTACCCTGTCGGATTTATAAATATTCACCTGTAACCCCGGACATGATATTTACTTATCCCTATACCCCCTGACGGAATGTGATCACAGCACCCCCTTAATAACTAAATTCTAATTAAATGTTGCAACCCATGGTTGAACATCTTTTATAATTGATAACCCCTACCTCCCTTCAGCATAAATCCTGATTTATTCCCACAATTTTCCACATATAACCGATCCTTGTGTTTTTAGTACACCCAGACATCCAGAGAGCTCATATGACAAGAGAAGTTCGCTGAAAAATAGGACACACAGAGCTCCCTGTCTATAGGGTGTACATTCTTAATCTCCCCCATGAGAAAAGAATCAATGGGGAGGATGGCCGCGTACACTGCCCCACTTAGCCTTCTGTAATGGACGAGTCAGCTTTAAACGCGTAGATCTACTCTCAAAACACAACAAAAGCGAGAAAGAGAGGAAAAAGAATAGAGAATCAAGATATCTACACAAAGCATACAAACTGATATTACAGAAGGTGACAACGATGGCAAGTTTATACCGCGTGCCCATCCATTCCCCATTGGAATCTTATGAGCTTCCGAAATACAGCATGCTACAGAACGACGTCCCCAATTCCAAGACAATTCCCCCAATTTCCAATAACTGACTCTCTTAGGAGTATCTGGGTGTTCCCCCTAACACAAGGAAATTTATTTGGTAGATATTTTGGGGAATATCCAGATTATGTTAAAGGGCAGGTAGGGGTCCAATTAAAAGGATTCTTCTTTCCTTCAACACCATGGGTAGCAACAATTTAATAGATTTTAGGTTTTAATGGGGTGCAATTGTAAAATCCACGATCACGTCAGGGGTAATAGAAAGTTAATATCAATGTTCCCAGGGGGTTAACAGAAGATTAATATAACCAGGGGTACCATGTAAGAATATAAATTCAAAATTGGTTTGGTACACAGAGTGAAAAAATTAGTAAGTTTCAGGGAAGTTACAAAGTGTGAAACTCCAATATAAACTTTCTTCACACATAAATCCAGCCGCACCATCTATAGCATGAAAACTTTTATCCATAACAATGAAAGTTCACAACTGCAAAACAAGTAACCGGTTTTATAAAGTAGGCACCCGCCTTTTTGACTGAATGAATAAAGTTGTTTCTTCCTTGCTTTTTAAGACTACGCCCCTGGAATTTAAGGATATGGTTTTTGTTGTAGCATCTGCAACGCCATAGAGGGCCTTGTCGGCAAAGAATCTGGGTTATACATCAAGTACAAGCCGTATACGTGGGAGCCTTAAATTATTCTTACAAGCAGAACATCCAGGCCAGGGCAACAACATGCCATTTTGGTATCTTCAGGGCAATTCAAGAGACCCAATAGTGCCCCCCTCCCATCCCAAAAAAAAATGACGCCCCCCCCCTCCCCAAAAATGGCACAAATTCCTCTCCCCTCCTTATGCAACTAATTCCCACCTCCCCCTCGGCATAAAGTTCCCACCTCTCCCCGTTGCAAACCATTATCCCTCTCTCCCCTTTTTGCGCCCAGTTGTTCTCTCCTTCCCCCCTTCTACAGCCAGTTTACCTCTTTTCCCCCCTGCCACCATTCATCACTCCACTCCCTCTGCAAACCAGTTTTTTTGTTTTCCTCACTCTCCCCTCACACATTTTTTTTTTTCCCTTTTCCCCCTGAACCCTAGTTCATCTCCTCCCCCCCTCTTGCAACCAGTCCTGCTCGTCTCACCCCTCTGCCACCAAGTCCTCTTCTCCTTCATCCCACCCTGCAACCAGTTTCCGTCTCTCCCCTCCCCGTTGCACCAGGTTTCCTTCCTCTCCCCTCTGAGCAACATTTTTCCTCTTTTCTCCCCTGCATCAATTCCTCTTTCTCCCCCCTTGCACCAGTTCCCCTGTCTGTTCCCCCTAGCAAACCAGTTCCCTATCTGCCCCCGTCCCCCTCTCCACCATTTTTTCCTTCGCACCTCCTGCACCCAGTTTTTTTCCTATTCTCCACCCTCTCCAGACCTATTTATCCTCTCATTCTCAACCCTCCTTACCACCATTTTCCTTTCTCCACACCCCTACAAACCAGTTCCTCTCTCCCGCCTCCTGACCAACACAGCACGTCCTTCCACTCTTCCCACACCCTACTTACCTCTCTCTCCCGCCACCATTTCCTCACTCTCCCCCCTACACACCAGTTCCTCTCTCCCTACAACCTAGTTTCCTTCACTCTCATCCCTGCACTAGGTTTTAATCCCTCTTCGCCGTTTGTCCACAGTTTTTTACACCTTATCTTTCCCCTGCAACAAAATTTTCCCATCTCGACTCATGTTGCACCATTTTACCTCTTCCCTTCGTGCCACCAGTTTCCCTCTCTCTCTCCCGCCCCTCTCAAAACCAGTTTTTCCCTCTCTCAACCCCAGCCACCAGTTTTCAACTTACACTTCCCCCTGCCACCAAGTTCATCTCGGTCCCCCCAAGCACCAGGTTTCCTTCTCTCCTCAGATCCGCCATCGAAACAATGTTTCCTATCTCCCCCTTTCAAATGCCCACCCATTTATTTCTTTCCTCCTTCATCCCTCTCCTCTCCAACCAGTTCGCCCTCCTCTCCTCTCTCCTCTGCCCAGTTCCACACCTTCCCTCCTCGGTCCCACTAGTATCCTCTACTCCCCCCTCCATCACACACCACTTCCCTCTCTCCCCTCTAACACTACATCCCCTCTCTCTTCCCCTCTACCTAACACCAATCAGCCCTGCCACTCTCCCTCTACACGACCCCACTTTCCTCTCTCCGTCTGCTAAAACCAGTTTTCCTCCTCTCCCCTTCTGGCCAACGACATGATTTTCCTACCTCATCTCGCCCACATCTGGCACTCAGATAACCTTCTCTCCTCCCTCGGCTACCCTCTGGCACCAGTATCCCTCTTCTCCCCTCTCATAGCCTCACATATCCCCTCCTTGCACTCAGTTTTCGACTTCCCTCTCCATCCCTCACAACCAGTTTTGATTTCTTTCCATCTTCGTACCCTTATTGCAGCCAGTTTTTCCCTACTCGTCCCCCCTCCTACACCCAGTTCCACTCTCCCCTATACACCAGTTCCCTCCTCAACCCTTTCAGCAAACTCAGTTCTCTCTCCCTCCTACACCACTTCCTCTCGTTCCCGCACCATTTCCTCTCCTCCTCCACTGCACCAAAGTATCCCCACCTCTATTATCCCCTGCAACCAGTTCCCTTCGTCTCATCCCCTTGGCAACCAGTTCCTCTCCATCCCCCTCTGACACCAGTTTTATCCTCCTCCCCCCCCCACCCTCCTGCCTCTGCAACACAGTTCCCCCAGCCCCTTTGCAACCAGTTCCACTCACTTCCCCCCTCTGCACCATTTTCTCCTCTCCCCTTTGCACCAGTTTTTTTCCCTCCTTCCTTCCCCCCTCTTGCCACTGCACCGAGTATTCCCTCTCTCCCGCTCCTGCCAACCAATTTCCCCCTTCTCCCCCTCTGCAACCAGTGTTCCTCTCTCCGCCTCTGCACCCAAATTTCCTCTCATCCCCCCTCTGCAACCAGTTCCTCTCTCACGCCTCTGCATAACCAGTTTCCTCTCCCCCTATTGCAAACCACAAGGTTCCACTCTCCCCTGCACAATTTATCCCCTCTCTCCCCTTTCCTGCCAACAGTTTCCTCTCCTCCTCCCTCTGCACCAGTTTCTTCACCTCTCTCCGCCCTGCACCAGTTTTCCTCTCCCCTTTGCACCGTTCCTCCTCTTCCCCTCCCTCCCCAGTTCCTCCTCTTCCCCCTGCCCATTTTACCTCCCCTTCCCCCTGCACCAGTTTCCTCCTCCTCCCCTGCAAACCTAGTTTCCTCCCCCCTCTAGTACAACACTAAACACACACAAAACTTTAAGGAGAGGCTCGCCCCATTTATCCCTTAGCTTTTCCTTCTCAACTTGTCGCTCACCTCTCCCCACAACACATAACCTGATCTGGCAGCCTCCCTTGTCAATGGTCAGAAACAAGAGACAGCCCGCTGTGAACAACCAGCGCATGGAGATTGGAGTAGGAGTAGTAAACAACCACTCCCTAACGCATGACTGACAGACCTGCTGCGCACCCTCCCTGCCCCCCAACCACTCCCTCTGTTGGTTCCTTTGGCCGCGGAATAAAACTCCTTCCTGCCCCCCTTCTGCTTGCTGTGAAGGTGGCAGCTTTGTGCACCTAACAGCTGGGGCCAGCTATCTGCTTAATTATGGAGCCAGCACAGCTCCTGAAGCCAGGCTTCCACTTATAACCTGGCGCCCTCTTTAACTGAACCAGGCAGAGGCGTAAGACGCCCCCTTAGGGCCGTATCCAAAACGAACACCCATCATGCCCTAACTCGTCCGTCCCGAGGTCCCCCCCTAATCACACTAATTTCAGGGGCACATTGGAAAGGGGGAAATAACACACATGTTTAACCTAAATTAATCTTTTCAAGTGTTACAGTTAGTCAATAGAAAATGATTTTTTTGAGGAGTACCATTTTTATCCACAATCATTCATTATCAGGGCCATGTATTTGTGGTAAATAGCTTAATTTCCAGTGAACAATTGTGTAATATAAATTAGCTTTAGGAGGTCAAAAAGAGTAAACAAAAAGTAAATTTTTCGGGGGTAGGCAGTGGGTATAAGTCTTAGATAATTTGCAAGGTTTGTGCAGTAAAAAAAATGTAATAGAAGTAATTATCGAAGGGAAGGCAAAACAGTGTAACACATAATTTCAAGCAGTACAGTAAATAATATAACCGTTATTTATTAATGGATGCAGGTGGTAATTCGAATAATTATTAAAACGAAGTACGACCATTAGTAAATGGTTCACAATTTTCATTCACGGTGCGGTGCAGTGAGCAAAACAATAATAATTTTCAGGGGAGCGAAGTGTGGTGGAGTATAATATAATTTATGTATTAGGGAATACAGAGTGATAAATAAAAAATTTCAAGGGAAATTCTTTAAGAAATTTTGACTTAAATTATTTCAATGGGGGGTAACACGTTGTGTAAATATAAAAAATTAAAGGGGTTTGTGGCCATTGTATCCTCAATATCATACCTCCTCCATCCAGCACCTGCCATCTCATGTGGTGCTCAGTAATGGGGGCGTGTTGATTTTGTTTGAAATTGCATGATCATGTGACCCCTTGCAGGAATGACATTAACCAGGCCTTTCTTCGCTCTCTCCTAGGCAAAGAAAGGTTCCTGTTTATGTCTAAGATGCCTGTGAGTAATAGCGTACATATGTAGCTTTTCAGTGGTGCGGTAAATGTTTTTTTTTTTTTACCTCACAGCACGAAGTGATCCTTCGTAAAAATTAATCAGTATCTTCCGTGTAGAAAGAAGTTTGAATGTCCGAGCTAAGGATGAGCGTACCAAGAAGTTGAGGAGCTCTCTGCCCCCCCTGGTCCTCGTAAAATCCCCTGGAGACGAGGCGTATAGGGAGAACAAAGGGGAACACTAAAGGAACGAAGCTAAAACAAAAACGGATGCAGAATTTCTTTAATAACTAATAATGATGATGTACAATGGTGAAAATTGTTTATTATTGCATTTGCAAGCCCTTCCCACGGTCAAATTTCTTAACTTTAGTGGCAAAACCCCTTTATAATTCTTCAGGGGGTAGCGAAGTGTGTAAATCCCTAATCCAGTTTTTTATTATCAGGAAGGTGCAGTGTGTTTTTTTTATTTTTTTTTTTTAATAACTAATTTCAGTGTAATAAAAAAGAGTAAAAATCACATAATATAATTTTCAAGTGTATAACAGTGAGAAAATGTAAAACTAATTTTCCAGTGGGTATTCAGTGGTGTAAATGTAAAAAGAGTTTTCAGCTCAGGGTTCAGTGGGTGGAAAAAATTATAAATTTCAGGGGTGCAAGTGTGTAATTGAACTAATTTCCAAGGGTGTCATTAGTTTAATGAAATCAACATTTTCAAAGGGTGCAGTATGGTGTTAAATGAAAATCATTTATTTCATGTCAGAGGGTTTTTATTCATGTGTTATAATATAATTAATTTCAGTGTGGTGCAGTCGATTAATGTGAACTAAATTTCACACGGGTGGTGCATAGGGATTGTAATGTAAAAATCGGTTTGTAAAAGGTGTAGATGGTGTAATAATAAATTAATTTGCAATACCGGGGTCAGTGTGATTCGTGTGTTATTTATGTTCCACTTTTTGTTTTTTCCTCCCTTCTTGTTTGGTAGTCTGGATAAACATGTTACAAAGGAGGTAATGATAGAGGAGTGAGGAGGGAGGGCTAATAAAGTGGAGTCTTTTTATTGCCTTCCAATCCAACATCATTTCATGGGGATACAACGTATTTTAATAATAATTAGAATTGTGCTTGAGGTCAACTGAGTAAATAAAACCCACTGTATTTTTTCTGTAATTTAAGTTTTTCTATCCATATAATTTTTATATTCCAGGAAGTTGCAGTGTATATTAATAAATAAATTATTTTGAAGGGTGCAAAGTGATTGGGAGTTTTTTTTAATGTTTCCATTTCCTATTTTATCCATACCATTCTGGATAACATGTTTAAGGAAATAGTATGATGTAGAAGAAATGGGGCGATGCTGAGCATTTGGTGTAGGGATGCCTTAATGTCCTTAGTGCCATTAATGGGGTAGAGGGCAATATTTGGGTAAGTTATGGGGGATTGGGATTCCCAGGGGGTTTTTTTGCTTTGAAAACTACCAAGGGTGATCCCACCTGGAACTATTGCTTATGCATTACAACCCTGAGGCTATAATAAACCAAGTAATAGTATTGATTTTTTTGTCTGGCAGTTAATAGAGCATCATGACAGAGCATCCTTTCCCAACCTCAGTAAAAACCAATTTGCTGTTTTTATAGGTAAGTCCGGAAGATAGAGACCACACCCCTTTCTAAGGCAATCCCCACATTCTCTTCAGGCCATGAGAAAAATATTCTTTGGTCCACTTACGACAAGGGCGAGCACAAGGTTTAACTTATGTCCTTTTTTCCCTACACACAAGGCGACTCTTCTTCTTATTACCCTATACAGACAGAATTAGGTTTCCGAGTGCCCCTGGAGCCCCCCCGGTCCCCTATACCGCCATCCCTCAGTGAGCTCAGTAAATTAACTCCACCCTAGAACCAATTCCAGTACCACCCGCCCTCTGTACTTATCATGACCTTTTTATTCAACCACATTAAAATTACACATTTAATTCATTTTTCTCCTTCTGCTTTGCCGGTCCCAGTTGAATAGGGAACATTCCCCTGAAATTTACATTGAGAGGTTAAAAGAGAAATAATGGTACCCCTCGCAGAAGAGCTCCAAATGGAACATTCCCCATAAACCAATAAACACAAAGGGTGTGGTGGAATGAGTATGCAGAAACAAACGGGCTGTGGAGAATGTTTTTTTATAATTGAGCCATATTGTGTAGACAATCCCATTGATTTTAGGGATTGTTAGGGATTTGTGTTGGCCAAAGAGCATGGACGTAAACTCTAAAACCATACGCAGCCCGCTGGACCCATAAGGGCCCCCCCGGCCCGGGTGGATTTTTGCGTGGGCCACACAGGATAAATGCAAGAAACCATGTTACCTGTTTGGTAAAGAGAAAATAACCAATGTAAAAAAATGGCTTTTCCTGTTATGCACAGTACATCAACTACATTGAGGTGCCCCCTGATATAATGGCGTGTTAATTATTTTATTATTAACCGACTCACTAACTGAACAGTGGGTGTGTGGGAAGCCCCAATTTTCCATTTTTGCTATTATGGGGGTTCCCTACCCTTATGACTATGTAAGTTAAATACCCTTGGTTGTGGTAGGCACCTAAACCGAACCGGCTCATAGCTTATTGCGACTTGCCCCACCTTGTGTATCAAAGAGTCAAGGAAGCGAAAAACTCTCTCACACACAGCAGGACAATTCCGCAAGCAAGTGTAAATCCGTCGTCTTAAAAAAAGTTAAAAAAAAAGAACAATCAGTCCAAAAAATTCAGGCAAGAGATATTTTAGCATCTTTTGAAGACTTTTCTACAACTGGAAATACAAATGGTAAGCAAACCTCCTCACTGTTGGAAACACATTAGTCATTAGTATCTTCCAATATATGTCCCCATGTCACTTGACATAGTTATGTGTAAATAGTCATGCAAGTGGACTCTTTAGTAAAGAACGCAAAGGGATAAACAAATCAAAACAAGAGGAAGAAAAAATAAGAATATGAGCGCTGGTTATAGTGCGGTAAATTCCCCAGGCCATGGGGCAACGCACACAAGTAAATAACTGTCCCCAGATCCTTGCCTGTGAATTCGGGCCATGTGTTCGCAACACCCAATCAGCTGCCACGCACAAAAAAGCGGGCCTTTTGGGATCGTACTTTCCAAGTTCCAGTCAAATAGTGGGGCCATCGAAACGATCTCACTGGCTCTGATGCTAGTAAAAAAAGAAAACCGTAACTCCAATTCATGCAGAGTTAATGTGTATTAAAGTGACTCGATGTCTAGATATTTAATTACAAACAGTATAAGAAATTAAATGAATGTGCTACAACACACAAATTTAACTCAACTCGTGTTTTATTCGCTGGTACGCCAGACCGTGCGCTTACTTCAGGAGTTTTTATTTTCAAAATAAGAACTTGCGGGAAACAATTCACATCAAGAATACTAACCACAGAAAGATTTGCTCATATAACTGTTCGAACGCCATTTTAACCAAGTCCCCAAACGAGGTTCCCACTAAACGACATGGTTACTCCCGTTAATTGAAAAACCAGCCATCATACACACAATAAGCTATGCATCCCAATTAATTCTATGAGGTACAAAATACAGAGTGGTCCTATTGCGTTGGCGGTAAAGCACAGTCCACCATATATTGATAACATACGCGTAACGTAAGCACGTGCCCATGTATATTCTAGTAAGAGCAAAACACAAGTCCTACCTGCGTAGGAGCCGATCCTATGGAACATCCAATCTACTATTGCCCAAGTTACATTTCTAAATGTAGGACAAAAACACAAGGTGTCGCTAACGAGACCGTGGCTGGATGCGCGTCCCATTGAAACATCGTCTCCGAGCTACATTCGGGCCCATTGATTTATTCACGGGAACAAAATACTGATCTAATCAATCCAATCAGACATTCAATGAGGCTTCATCACAAGCCCAGTTGTAGTATTTATTTTTTCACCATAGAATTTAACCAATTAGTAGTCCCCCCGCGGAGTCCCGATTGCTAAGGTCTTATAAAACAAGTCGCGACTTGAGGCCTTACACAACTGGCCTAAACAACCAGACTTTGAAGAGTCACCGAGCGGAATCCGAATTTAGACTAACTCGTATCACAGAAACTTAATATTCTTGAGAGCCATTTCAACAACCGGCCTTTTTCTAAAATACGACAGTTTTAGCGAAACCCGGGTTTTTCAACAAACCGCCAGTAAAATTATGTGAGTCCGCCCCCAGTATGAAGGTAAAAGGGTCCCGCCAAGTAAAGTTATAAACTCTCCCCGCCCCAGATAGGTGGTTTATATACTTCTTAAATAATATGCTCCCCCAGTAGTAGGTGTGTAAGGTTTATATGTCCCCCCAGCAGGTAAATAGGACAGGTATAATGTATCCCCCAGCAGTATAATAGCAAGTTATGATCCTCCCATTAGGTATATTAGGGCAGGTTATGGAATACCCCAGTAAGTATTATGGCAAGTTGGATCCCCCCCCCCATAAAAGAGAAATTAGGTCCCAAGTTTATTGGAACCCCCCACAGCAGGTGATATTGTAAGGCAGTGGTTTTATTGCGGATCCCCTGTAAGTTAAAATCATAGGTCAAGGTATTTTGTATGGATCCCGCCAGAGGTTAATAAAAGGGCAGGTTTTAATGGTCCCTCCAGCAGGGTTAATATAGGTCAAGGTTTTGTAGGTTCCCCCCCCCCCAGGAGTCTAAATGATGTACAATGCAAGCAGAGAATAATTAAAAGAAAAGGCAAAAACAAAGATGCCAGAAGCACTGAAAATTATGCCGATCCCTGTCAGCGCGTTTATAAGAAGAATAATAATGACAGCTCCCCGCCGGTCCCCTCCCTGGCACGAAGTATAACAGTAACGATTTATAGCCCCCCTTTGTATCGTATCCCCTCACCCCTGTGATAGCACATGATAACGAAAAGCATAAGTAGCGATTTAAGCCACCCCTCTGGCCCTGACAATAATAATAAACAAGTAGATTAGTAAGCAATTAGATCCCGGTCTCCCTGCACTAATATAATAAGATAATATCAGCCCTTCCGATCGCGTGTGATCGGCCGCACAAAAATATCGAACAATAAGAAACATAAAAATACATCAAAGAGGCGACGCTGCCCTACCCCACACTCTTCACACAACAATTAAACAGTTATGAATTAAATAGCCCTTCCCGACAGCCATGCATATACCCCCGAGCCTGTGCACATTAATCAGAATAGGGAGATAACAATTAGAGATTAAACAGCCAACCCGCCGTCCACCCCATTAGCACGTATCGCTGCGCCACATGAAGGTAACAATAGAATAACGAAAAGGGCGGCACTCACCGCTACCATCTAGTGATCCCTGAAAAAAATTTTTTAGGCAGCGATATAAACATAGATAAAATGAGAGCACCCGTCAGAGCCCTATCCCCCCCCTCTCCGTATCTGAGGTCGGTGAAACCTGATGCTACATAAACATAATAATAGCCCCCCCTGCCCTGCACATTATAGAAACAGTTAGAATTATAACAGGCCTGCTCCCTCCGCGCTGCACAATGAATACAAATATATAACAGAGCAAGGTCCGTTCCTTAATACTTCCCTGAACACGGATAAAAAGTCATCAATAATAATAGCATCCCTCAGTATTTCTCCACTGCACATATAACAAATAATTAACAGCCCACTGCTTCCCAGCCACATAAAATAACAGTTAGATAACATGCCCCCCTCTCTGGGCCCCCTGACAACATAATAACAAAGATAAACTAAGCGCTACCCCCCGGAGTCTCCGCAACACAAATAACAATAAGATAAAAGAGAGCTCTTCCCCCTCTCTACCTGGACCACGAGTAAGATTAACCAATAGCGGATAAAACGGAGCACCCTGGCCCTGTCACGATAATAACAAATAGAATAATAGCCCCGCCCTTCCTCTGCTCCATATACACCAGTTAGACTTGTATATGTAAAGGCTTTATAACTTAAATCCCTCTCGCATCCACGAATTAATTAACGCGTAGAAAACAGCCATCCCGCCCCGGCTTCGCTGCCACTAAATAACATTAGATACCCAAAAACTAAGCCCGCCCCCCCTCCGCCTCCCAGCATATTTATGCGATTACAAACAGGCCCCCCGTCCCTGCACATATAACAATAGATAACAAACACAGTCCCCGTTCCCCTCCCTGCACATATAAAACATATAGATAACAGCGCCCCCCCTCCCTGCACATATAAACAATATATGAAGAGCCCCCCCCCCTGCAACATATAACAATAGATAGACAGGCCCGGCCCCCCTCCCCCCCCTGCCACATATAACAGTAGATAATAGCCCCCCACGCCGGCACATATAAACAGTATGATAATAAGCCCCCCAAATGACCCCGCCTCCCCCTGCAACATAATAAAATAGAGTAACAGCCCCTCCTCCCTGCCATCATATTAACAATAGATAACAGCCCCCCCTCCCTGCACATATACAATAGATTAACACGCCCCCCCCCTGCCTGCACATTATAAACAAAAAAAAAATCGATTAACAGGCCGCCCCCCCCCCTCCCTGTGCACATATAGACAGTAAAGATAATAGGAGCCAGCCCCTCCTTCCCCTGCACAAAAAATAACAGTAAAGATAAAATAGACCCCCCCTCCCTGCAACCATAATAAACATTAGATAAATAGCACCCCCCTCCCTGGCACAAATATAACAATAGTATTAACATAAACGCCCCCCTCCCTGCACATAATTAAACAGATAGAGTATTTACAGCCCACCCTCCCCTGCACATAACAATAGAATAAACAGCACCCCCTCCACCCTGTTCACATTATAACAATAGATAACAGCCCACGCCCACCCCTCGCCTGCAACACATATAACAATAGGATAACAGCCCCCCTCCTGCACATATAAACAATAGAATTAACACACCCCCCCCCCCCCCCTGCAACATATAACAGTAGATAACGAGCCCCCCCTCCCCTGGCAGCATATAACAATAGAATAACAGAGTTCCAACAGGCCCCCCCTCGCGCTGCACAATTATAACAAAAGATTAACAAGCCCCGCCCCCCCTCCCCTGCACAATATAACAAATAATAATTTAACAGCAGCCCCCCCACTCCCTGGCCCACATTATAACAGTATATCAAATCCCCCCTTCCCGCAACAAAATAACAATAAGAATAACAGCAGCACCCCCCCTCCCCTTGGCGACATAATAAGCAATGGATAACCAAGCCCCCCTCTCCTGCCCACAATAATAACAATAGATAACATCCCCCCTCCGCTGCACATATAACAATAGATAACAGTCCCCCCTTCCGCTGCACGATATAACAATAGATTTAACATGCCCCCCCTTCCCCGGCCAAAACATATAACAATAAGATAACAGCCGCCCCCACTCGCCCTCACATTATTAACAGAATATAATATGCCCCCCCTCTCCCTGCACAAATAACAATAGATTAACATCCCCCCTCCTGCACCATAAAAAACAAATAGAATTAACAGCCGCAGTGAAGGCCCCCCTCCCCCTGGCAAACATATAAACAAATTAGATAACAGTGCACCCACAGCCCCCCCCCTCCCTGCACATATAACCAATAAGATACAGCACCCCTCCCTGCAACATATAACAGTAAGATAAAAAGCCCGCCCCGCCCCTGCGCCCCAGCACCATATAAAAACAAAAAGAAAACATTTCCCCCCTCGGCCTGCACATATAACAATAGATAACAGGCCCCCCAACCCTGCCACATATAAACAATAGATTAACCGAGCCCCCCCTCTCGCTGCACATATAAAACCAATAGATAAATAAGCCCCCCCTCCCCTAGCTACATATAACGAGTAGAAAATAGCCCCATCCAAGCATGAATAGCACTATTAAAAAATTAATTACCCTGACAGCACATTTTACACCGTGAACCTCCCCTGCCCCCCCGCCGCTGGTTGCCTGACTCTGGCTTCCCGTTTGCTAGCCGGTCCGTTTTTTCCTTCAAAGCGGCCCGTGGAGTCACCAGGCCCGCCGCGCCGGGCAGCGTGATGACCGCGCACGAGCCGTCCCTGGGGCCCCCCCCTTTGCACCCCCACCCGGGCGCGCACAGAGCCGCCATCCTGCCTGCGCAACGATTTACTCCTAACTCCCGCGGAGCACTCTGCTCCGCTGAAGCATCTGTAAAATGTTGCGTCCCCGGCGGACCCCCCCCCGCCCCATCTTGCGTCCCGTCGCCAAGGGGGTCCCCCCTAATCCGCTAAGACTAACCGATAGCTTACGGCTGGTAGCGGCTTAGGACCTAGGAACGAATCGGCGGCGGCGGCGAATAGCGTCGGACCGCCAGGGGACAAATAACCATATAGGAATACTTTATCGCGTTTTTTAATCCCTCATAGAAATAAAAAGGGCACTGCGTAGCTCTGTCGTTCTGATTTTTGGGTGGTTCCACTTAGATTCCCCATAAAGATAAATAATATTGGGTTTAAGTTGCCCTCCAATTTGTGACGTTGGCTTACTGGCCAACCAGCAAAAAAAAAGCTTCCTGAGGTATAATTTTTGGAATTGTAACTTCCAAAGTTTATTATGTTTGCCACTCCTGAAGTATCGCCGGAAGATGGACGCGAAAACCGCTTTCGAGTGCAATTTAATCTGTTTATTTTTTTATTTTATAACATAAACGGATTTTTTAATAACCGAGAAACAACAAAACTTTCCGGTACTGCCCCCTATTGAGGGGAAGTATATATTTTAGAGAGCGGTCAAGATGTAATTTTTTTTTGTACTTTCATGTTGCAAATGGTCAAGGATTGAAACAAATTTTAGAAAATGTGATATTAATATCAGAATTATGGATGTATAAAAAAAAAGTCTCAATTTGGGCTCAAATGTCAATTTTACGCAAAAAAGGTTGCCCCCCTTTGTTGTTTTGAGCTGTTTTAGGACCAAGCCCTCTGCAAATTTTATAACTACAATGGACCGGAGCTTGGGGAAAAAAAGAGGGGGTGTCTCTACCCTTTCTTGAGCAAGAAATAGCCACTAAAGTTTTGCACAAACAGAGTGGTCCACCAAATTAGGCCCCAGTTTCCCAGGTGCCTATTTTAATTTTTTAGAAGACAGTTGCATGGACATTTGAAAAAGATGCCGCCAAAATGTATTGAGTCTTTATATGAAGTGCACAGGAGTAAAAGGTGCCAAATTTTTATTTTAAGAAAAAAATTGTGTATCACCCCCCCCCCTCCCCCCCCCTCCTCCCAGTATATTTGGAAAGTTGCTAAAAAATTTTTATTTCATAAAACAGGGGCACTTTGTCACCAGTTTGTGGGATATGTTTAATTAGGAGTTTGGTATGTTCACCGGACGCAGGGGCTGCCTTTTTGGCCTTCACAGCTTCAGGGGCCTTTTTTTGAGAAAACCACGGCATTCTCCTATGACAAGTTTTTTTTGCAGGGGCTGAGGGGCGGTGCATGAAAACACATGCAGGTCATGCTCCGCCCCCTTCCCGACTTTGCATTAAAGGGTTTCTCACTACAGGGGTCGTGCTTTTTTTTGTTAAGATCTTACAAAAACAACAATTTTGAAATGTTTCCATTAACAGTGTCCTATCTATTTCCCAGATATCCCCTCTTGTATGGGGCCCCATTTAGCTCCTCAGGGGCGCTATAAGCTACGACCTCTTTTTTATCTCTCGTGATAGGCTGCCACACTGGTTCTAAGCTACAGACCTGTTCAATCTCCCTGATAGGCGCCCGCGCTGGTTTCAAGCTACAGAAACCCTTTTGATCTCTCCGCAGGCTGCCCCAAAACATGGTTGCTAAAAGCTACAGACCTGTTCAATCTCTCCGCTAGGCTGCCCCACTGGTTGCTAAAGCTACAGGGAAATGTTTTTAATCTCTCCTGATAGGGTCCACACTGGTTGTATATAAGACCCTTCAATCTCTCCTGATGGCTGCCCCCTGGTTGCCCAAGCACAACCCGTTTTTATTATCCTGAAAAGGCTTTCCCCGAATGGTTGCTAAACTACAGACCGTCCAACTCTCCTGATAACTGCCACATGGCCTATAGCTACAAAAAACCCGTTCAATCCTCCTGATAGGGAACTGGGCGCAAGGTC
>JAODAL010012473.1:0-95271 GCA_025379985.1 Phyllomedusa bahiana | reverse complement strand
AGGAATTAAAATACACTTAACTGATACAGTTATTGAAGGAAATGTTAGGATTTGCACAGTGCTCACTGGGATCCAAGATGGTCCAAAGCCTGACATGGCTCGGAGCCATGAAAACTAACATGGTGGTGTATACTGACTTCTATCAACTTGATACCATATTGAGTACAGAATTTTTTTGGGTGGTGTATAGAAATATCTATCTATCTATCTATCTATCTATCTATCTATCTTGATTGTAATAAGGTTCTGGAAAAAAATTCAAATTGGTGTTTATAAATCACTAAGTTTCCTAGCGTCAGTGACAAGCAATCCTGGGAAAGCTGAAAATCATCAATGAGATGTTGCTGAGAGACTTTTTTAGTTGGATTTTGGGCCAGGATTGGGAGTGATCAAAGTTTGGGTGGGAAGGTTTCTCCATTTCTCCATCCAGGGCTTTACCCTCCCTATTTAAAGCCAGCTGGGAATGCTGGAAGATGGTGTTAGTAGAGGTTGTCTACGTGCCGTTTCCTGTGCTTGAAAAAATTAATCTGTGTTTTTTGTTAGGTTGTATTGTATCTTGCAGATGTTGAATATAAGTCGTCTCATTTGGACTTAAAGCCCTATTATTTAAAGTAAACTTTGTTATTAATTGGACATTTCTCATGCCTATGATCCCTGTGAGCAAAAACCCTACTATATATATATAGTATAGTATATATTTGGTTGAAATTTCAGGATTTCTTGAATTTTTTTTTAAATGCACTAAATGAGACCATCACTTAACTTTAGAAAGCATATGTCTAACTTTTCAATGTTTCAGTACTTTCTGCACAACTTGCTGATCTCTAACAAAAAGCGTAATGGCAAAATTCACAACAGGTGTTTGATCCCTGAATCGCCCAATACATTTAGAGGATCAATTTAAATTGGGATTTAAACAGTCCTCCTCATCATGCTCTTTACATTTTGACATCATGAGGCCAAGACAACACCTCACAATTGATCAACAGCCATTGCGAGGCTTCAAGCAGGATGCTCTCAGACAGAAGTGGCCACTGAGTTTAGAGTGTCACACAGTGTCATCAGAAAGTTGTGACAGAGATACAAAGAGACTGGAAGATTCACAGAAAGGTAAAGAAGTGGATGTCCTTTGTATATATTACACACTGATGACCGCTTCATTATAAACAATGCCCTGTTAACCGGATGATGAATGTAACAGAACTCCAGGCATGTTTAAAGGAAGTGAGAGGCAACCAAGTGTCAGGTTATGCCATTCATAGCTGTTTATATTAGCACGGTCTGCATGTTAGACGACCTGACCACACCACCAGGCACAGGCATCATCATCCTGCATGGGCCAGGGTGAATCTACACTGGATGAGGGACCATTGGTCCTCAGTGCTGTTCAGTGATGAAAGTCGATTTACTCTGAGCAGAAATGATGGCCGCCAACATTGCTGGATACCTCAAGGAGAGCGCTGTGCATCAGCCAGGTCAGGGGCTGGTCAGGTACCCTTGCTTGTCGTCTATCTCGCAGACCATGTAAATTTACCCCACATATAAAAATACCTCATCACAGTTCCATGGATTGAAAACTATAAAGTTTTCACTCTTAGGAAATCATAACAGAAAAACATTATTTTTTTAAGTGACAATTATAATTTATTAGTGTGAGGAGGGACCTGTAAAAGATTTTTGCCAGGAAAAGTGGGGGTGTGGTATTTAAAATCTAGTGACAGCCCCAGGTGAAAAAATTTTCAACATTAAAACACACTTTAATAAACCTCAATAGACATCTTTTACTTCTTACTATTAGTTTCAAGCACTTGGAATGCTGCTTGACCTAAGAATAGTTTGGGCAACAGTATGACTACAGAGGGAGCTACTTCTAAATGCTCTTTAACCCCTTAAGGACCCGGCGTTTTTTTTTTTTGACACGTTCGTTTTTCCCTCCTCGCCTTCCGAGAGCCATAACATTTTTATTTTTACACCTACATAGACACATGAGGGCTTTTAATTTGCGGGACAAGATGTACTTTCTAATGGTGTTACTCACTATACTATAGAATATACTGGGAAACTGCAAAAAAATTCCAAGTGGGACAAATTGTGAAAAAAAACTTATTTTTGCCATGTTTGCGGAGGTTTTGCTTTTACGGCATTCAATCTTCGGTCAATACAATGTGTTATCTGTATTCTACAGGTTGATATGCATCCGGCAATACCAAACATGTAGGGTTTCCGTTATGGTTTGGTACCGTAAAAAAATTCCAAACTTTTTCTATTTTTGAAATTTCTGCGACCAATAACTTTTTTTGTACTAACACCTACGGACATCAGTGAGGGGGCATTTTTTGCGGGCTGAAGTGTACCTTTTATCGCTGTAATTTTGTAATGCATGCGACTTTTTTGATCACTTTTATTCCTTTTTTTAAGTGACATAAAAGGACCAAAAAATGCAATTTTGGCGTTTGGATTTTTTTTTCTTCTACGGTGTTCAGCGCACGGGATAAATTATGTTATATTTTTATAGATCGGACTTTTTCGGATGCGGCGATACCAAATATGTGTAACTTTTTTATTATTTTATTTTTTTGTCAAATGGAGAAAGGGGGGTGATTTGAACTTTTAATACTTTTTTTTTTTGTACTGTGAAACTTTATATATTTATTTTTTTTTGCTTTAACATTGAAGCCCCCCAGGGTCTTGACCATGGGTGGTGCAATTGTCAATCACTAATCATGGGCATGCATTAGACTGCACCAAATGGCGGTTTCCCCACTTCCTGTCTGCGGACGGAAAGGGGGGGCAAACCGGGACAGGGGAAGTAAAGGGACTTTCCAAGGCTCCCCCTGCCATGCCGGGGGTGGGAATCGTTGCAGCAATGCTGGACGGTGTGATGACCCTGACATGGGTGCCGCACAAAACGTCTTTTCATTCAGACGCCGCGGCCATCTAGCGCGGTGCTGATGGGTTAAACCGCTGGGCGACGCGCCCTTTCCCCGGCTGAAAATCTGGGTGTTAGCTTTTCCAAGTGTTTGAAACAATATAAAAGAAAAGTGTCTATTTAGTTTATTAAAGTGTAAAACCCCTTAGGGACCCTGGGGGGGGGCTTACTCATACGTCCAGGGTCCTTAAGTGGTTAAAAAACATCTAGAACACAGAGGGGAAAGAATTTTGTTGCAAATTTAATTCCTATCACATGGATTAGCTTTAAATATGTAGATAAAGGTAAATAAAGACTATTACAAAATACATTGCCTTTCTGATTTTTCTTCATTTCAGATTTCGAGCAGTTCATATATTCTGCTTTGTTTACAGAAGGTTTCCTAGTCTGTCAACCACCTCTTTCTGTTCTAGCAGCCCTGGCTGGGATTGTGACATCACTTCCTGCTGTGTCTTATTAGCAGCACAGGAACTTGATTATCTATGTAAATGTCAAACTTTAGCCTTTTTTTGAGCTCTTTAGCCCCCCTTTTCTGTTTTTTTTAGACCCCCCCATTACTAATGTCAAGAAACAGGGGTAAAGTCCTTCACTGTTTAGAACCCAAACCCCACCCGAACGGAAAGTGGAACTTGAAGCACGGTTTTGAATTCAGGCCTGTAAAACGCCAGATGGGAAAAAAATCTTTAAGGCACTGAGTAATCGAAACATATTTTTTTTGAGACAAAAATTCAAATCAACAGAAAAAGTAATTTTTTTTTTGGGGGTTTTCTCCAATTTTTTTTGAGCTTGAAAGGGGGGTTAAAAAAGAATTACTCTAATAAATTGATTACCAGGTTCCCCAGAAATCAACTGTAAGCGCTAGAGGAATGTAGCAGTAAGTGTTCAACTACCCTTGCAGCACCACCAAAGGGTAAAACCTGTAAGGGGCCGTTCACACGGCTTATTTCTGGCACGGATTTCAGCTTTATTGTGCACCGTATTTGCGGCAGAAGGGGCTGGAATCCGCCCCAGTCATTACGGAAATTCCACAGTTCTCATAGAGAATATGGATTTTGTCCTTCCCCCGCTCGCGAATCCGCCGGGGGGGGAAAAAGTGAAAACACATTTTTTAGGGCGTTACCCCAAGGAATAAGAATGTCAAAGGGCGGCAACTCCCCCCCCGCCCCCCCCCCCCCCGCGCAGGGGCAAGCCGGCGTAATTGCGAGGCGAAATCCGCCCCCAAAATTTACGTCGGCAATAACCGTGTGAACAGCCTAAAGGGAGCATACACAATCCCTTTAAAAGGGGCATTCGGGTTTTTTTTGAGAACCAGAGACCTTTTGTTTTTGCAATTACAGGGGTCAACTTTTCCCTATACCTTTTGGGCGGTTTTCCCGAGAGTGGGGGGTTGGAAACCAATTTAAGGGTCCCACGAAATCAAGTTCAGCTCCCTCTAAATATTTTCGATTGAGTTCACATTTGGAGATTGGTTAAGCCTCTCTATGGCCTTGAAATGCTTCTTACAGAGCTACTACTTAGTTTACCTTTCTGTGTTTTTCAGGCAATTGTCATGCTGGAAGTCCCAGCCACCACTCATCTTCATTACTGCAAGGGAAGGAGGCTGTTGGCCAAAATCTCGCGATACATGTCTCCATCCATCCTCCCTTCAATACGGTGCAGTCGTTCTGTTCCCTTTGCAGAAAAGCACCCCCAAAGTATGATGTTTCCAACCCCATGCTTCACAGTTGGGACAGTGTTCTTGGGGGGGAAAAAGTTCTATTTTGGTCTCATCTAACCACATGACCTTCTTCGATACATCTTCTGAATCATCTATATGATCATTGATAAACTTCAAACGCGCATGGACATGTGCTGGAGTGAGCAGGGGGACCTTGCGTGCACTGCAGGATTTTAATCCATGACGGCATAGTGTGTTACTAACACATCTTTGAGACTGTGGTCCCAGCTCTATCCAGGTTATTGACCAGGTTCTCCTGTGTAGTTCTGGGCAGATTACTGAGCTTTCTTAGAATCATCCTTACCCCATGAGATGAGATCTTGCATGGAGCCCCAGACTAAGGAAGATTGACAGTCATCGTGTGCTTCTTACATTTTCTAATCATTGCACCAACAATTGTTGCCTTCTCACCAACTGCTTGACTATTGTCCTGTAGCCCATACCAGCCTTTTACAGGTCTACAATTTTGTCCCTGGTGTCCTTAGACAGGTCTTCAGTCTTGGTCATGGTGGAGAGGTTGGAGTGTGATTGATTGAGTATGTGGACAGGTGTATTTTATACAGGTCACAAGTTCAAAAAGGTGCAATTAATATAGGTAATAATTGCAAAGTAAAAGGGCTTCTTGAAGAAAAACTTACGGGTCTGTGAGAACCAGAATTCTTGCTGGTTGGTAGGTGATCAAATACTTATTTCATGCAATTAAATTCAAATTAGTTATTTAAAAATCATACAATGTGATTTTCTGGATTTTTTTTTTAGATTCTGTCTCTCACAGTTGAAGAGTACCTATGATAAAATTTACAGACCTCTCCATTCCTTGTAGGTGAGAAAACTTGCAATATTGTCAGTGTTTCAAATACTTATTTCCCCCACTGTGTAGCATTACGAATACCTGTTCTGGAAGTTGAAGTTAGCATTTCTACATACTATCATTCAAATTGTTTGGATCTTTTGTTTGATTCATGCCTTTTCTTTATTTTCTATATCCTTCTGGCCACTCTCCGCAGCTGTAACAACACTTGTGGCATTACCAGTAATTTGCAACTTATCAAACATGATTGAACCTTGTTCTTTTGTGTAAACGAAGGAACTCTGGTTAGCATTCACAGGATTTTGGAAATACAGTAAAGGAAACTAAGAGTCTATTTGCATGCCAGACAATGAAACATAACACACAGTGTATACATGTCTTTGACATTGTAATTACTCGCTGTTGTTTAGATTCCATTTATGGTCACTGGCTTTGGCTGTGTTGAAATCAGCTGTATCAACATTTAATCAAAGCCTTATAGATTTTCACTGTATATTTTTATAATGTCAAAATGGAAATGTCTCTGCTAAGAAATACTTTATTGTGATGAAAGGATTTTGCCTGATACATTGCAAAAATAATTAACTTTTGTGTGGTATTACTGGTATATGCCTTGAATATTTTTAACCATGAAAATGTATGGATGAATATGCCTAATATTATAAACACTTTGTATGTGTTTAAATAGACAAATTATTACTATTTAATATTTTATGATAAAATAAATCAATCTATGTAAAAAATGCTACAAAGTTTCAAAATCAAATTAGTTTTATTAAAGGCCCCTCAGGACTAAATCTATTTCAGCATAGAGAATTTGTTGCCATTATTTTTTTTCTGTGTCATTTTCTGTTTACCTTAATTGACATCATAAATTTATTGTATGCCTTATCATTAGAGATGATGGAAAAGTAAAATGTTGTAGTTCGAGTAGCACTTAGAACAGTAGTGGTGTTTGGTTCGAGTCAAACTATTACTCGAACCCCATTAAAGTCAATGGGAGAAGATGTTCTGGTTAATTGTTATACCTACACAGGTGAGGAGAAGCTGTAATTACCATCCATAACAGTAAACTGGATATGTGGAAGAACTTAGTGAAGAAAATTTGGCTCTAAGAGTGATAGAAAAAAAAATGAGAGACTAAAATACTTAATTCCTTTCAGTAGCTAACTGAAAAGATGAGGAAATCTTGCAAGGAGGGGCGTAGCTACAGGAGGTGCAGCAGTAGCACCTGCTGTGGGGCCCTGCATCCTGAGGATGCCCAAAAGCCCCTTTGACACATAGGAGATTTAGAGAAGATGTGTTATACAATTACTGAACCCCCAAAACTGCCAAAATGAACTTTTCTCCACTCAGAATAATTTTCCCCAACCACTATTTACAATATACAGTACTTCTTTGTATAGGAGAATTGGAGATGGTGTGTTATAAAATGATTTTTCCCCCAATACTGCAAAAACTGAACTTCTGGGCACTGAGTATAATTTAGCAAATCCATGCATTCTGTATAATATATATCCATGTACATGAGAGTTAGGTGTTATGTGAGCCTGTATACTGGACAAATAACAGCTTCTGGGTGTGGGAAAGATGCAGCCAGCAACACCAAACTAACTAACTATTGATGTCTATGGAGAGGAAAATGCTATCTAACTAACTAAGAGCAGTCTGTACAGTGCAGAGAGTGAGCTGAAAATGGTGTTCACAAGGCAATACAGTGAAATATATATAACATGGTCATGTGATTTTAGCAGCCAGTGAGAGCCATACACCTCAGAAATTAAATTTTTTACACTTCTCTGTGCTCTGCACTAATTGGATGGCAGAAAGGTGATTGGATGGCTGCCAAAAGTGCAGAAAGCCGCTGAAAACGAAACTGAAAATGGCGTGTTGAACTAGAACTTTTTAGTGAAATTTGCTTTTAATAATTTTTTTAACTACAGGGTCCTGTCTATATTGTCTATTGTTCTATTTGACTTTGCATTATTGTCTGTACATATAAAATGTATAGCCCTCTAGAAAGCCATACCTAGGTATATAACAGGCACTGTCACTGGACAGTTCTGGAGGCCTTGTTAGGACCTGAACTGCCAGTATAAAACCACCGTGATAAACACTAACAAAAATGTGGAACTGCAGGCTAAAATAACATAACATTTTGTAATATTCTACAGTATGGGTCTACATACTAACTTAAGGTACAGTATAAATACTTTCCCTGTCCCCATATTACCCTTACATAGAGTAATACTATAGTATGGTAACAGATCTTCCTTCATTGATCATTCATATAACAATATAAATTCCTATTCTGATTTCAATCATGATTACATGGTAAGAAATACATATAGGCAGCACAGCCTTGTTTCTAATTTTTTTTTTATCAGGGCCCATGCCAGCAGTACTGCCAGTACTGTGCTGATGGAGGCCCTGCTGATAGGCCACATGACTGTTAGAGAAATTGTGCTGAAACATTGCCTGTTCCAAATAAAATTAGTAGAATTTTGAAAGCGGCCATGTATATGAATGGAGAACACAACAAAGCACCAGTCTCAGACATTTAACCCCCATAAAAGGAGCAGTCAATAGCTCCCTCTGTTCACCATTACTACTTCACCACATAATTTGGGGAGCAGATGGCTGCTATGGCAGTCAGAGGCCAAATAACAGCTTTGAATCCGCCCTAAATTGAATTTTCTTAGGCTCTACATGTCATTTAACATGTTTAACATGTTGGAGAAAGCAACAAAAAAATAAATATAATAAAATTAAGACAGGAATTTTGTTTATTAACCTTATAAAAAAACAGAATAAAAAGTGATAAAAACACTTATGTACTCCAAAAAAGTACCAATAAAAATGTAAAGTTATTCTGCAAAAAGTGCTCCCACATAGCTGAGTTAAAGGAGTTGTCTCCCTACAGAGTTTCAAAGGATGCATGAATGAAATACTCTGCCACTTCTTGGTTCAGACTGACTAATTTGCATACAGCTTGTGCTTGTACAGCTATGTGCTGTGCTGTGCTTTCAGTTGCTAATTAGATCAGATTAGCTTCTCAAACTACTAACAGGACTTCTTATCTGATCCCTCAAACAAAAGCCCTAATTACAGTGCTGTTTATTTTACATAAATCAAGCTTTTTACTGATCAGCAGCAATGACACTGCTCAGACCTGTGTGATGATGTCACTCACTGCTATCTCATAGAACAAACAGCAGGGGGAGAATTGTTTACAGGTCGGTTACTGAGGGAACTGAAATAGCCAGGGAGGTCATAAATTCCCTTGTATCTCCTTAGGGAAAACAGAGGAACAAAGCAATGAATTTGGAAAATGTCTTTATTTTGTGTTCCCTACAATTTGAAAGCTATTCTTTGTAGCGAGACAACCCCTTTAAGGGAATGACAAAAAAAAAATTCTGGATCTTAAACTATAGCAACATAAAAACGTGATTTTTTTTATAAATTGAGTATTGAAATAATCACATTGTCCTACAGTATTAAATAGCACATTTGAAGGCTCTCAAAATATGGTGACATAGAAACATTTTTTTTTCAATAACAGTACTGTGGAAAAGTAGTGAAACCTAAAAAACTATATAAATATTGAGTCATCTTAACCATATCGCCCCCCATAATAAGGTGAATATGTCATTCATACCACAACGTTAATGCCATAAAAAAATACAATGACAAAAGTGTTGTTTTTGCTTATCATTAGAGATGGGCGAATTTCTCAAAAATTTGGTTCGGTCACTTTGCCGAATTTCCCGATAAAAATAAATTCGGTCCGAATTACTTAAGGATGAATCGCGTAAAAAAACAGCTATTTCCTGGTTGCACAGAGCCTGCAGGATGCTGTAGAACGTTGTGCCATGCTTAAATATATAGAGCGAGCTTGGTTTGGTCTTTATACAATGTTGTTTTAGTATGACACGCACATGACTGCTGCCGCTCTTAGAATCGCTTCACTATAATATTCCCTGTGCACTTAAGAGGGCAAAACTGACCAAAAAACTGAAGCGGGAATGTTGCCTGATAAAGTCATGCCAGCAAAAGCTGGAAAAAAACAAGCTGAGAGCTCAGGTGGCAACATTAGTGACAGAGTGTGGAGGTGACAGTGGCAGCCACAGCAGCCTGAGGTAAGACAGTGGCACAATGACATTCTGGAGGTGGCAAACACAGGAGTAGGCCACAGAGTGGCACAATGACACAGTGTGGAGTTCACGGCAGCAGCAGCTTGAGGTCAGAGAGTTGCACTATGACATTATTGTGGTGTCAAAAAAAAAGGATTAGGCCACAGAGTGGCACAATGACACAGTGTGGAGGTTACGGCAGCAGCCACAGCAGCAGCATGAGGACAGGCAGTGGCACAATGACATTCTGGAGGTGGCAAAACATTAGTAGGCCACAGAGTGGAACAATGACACAGTGTGGAGGTCACGGCAGCAGCAGCATGAGGTCAGACAGTGGCACAATGACATTCTAGAGGAGGCAAAAACAGGAGTAGGCCACAGAGTGGCACAATGACACAGTGTGGAGGGCACGGCAGCAGCAGCATGAGTCAGGCAGGCACAATGAATTTGGGGTGCAAAACCGTAGTAGGCCAGTGGCAATGACAGAGGTGGAGGTGACGGTGGCAGTAGCATCTGGTCAGACGTGGCACAATGAATTCTGGGGTGGCAAAATGGAGTAGTCCACAGAGTGGCACAATGACAGAGAGTGGAGGGTGACGGCGGCATGAGCAACAGCATGAGGTCAGAGAGTGGCACAGTGACACAGTGTGGATGTCACGGCACAGCAACAGCAGCATGAGGTCATAAAGTGGCACAATGACAGAGTGTGGAGGTGGGTGGCAATACCAGTCCCTGGTAAAGATGGTTGGTGGCAGATGGAAACTGTCAGCAGATGTGTGGCATCAGGGGGGTGGCGGCATCAGAATAGTGGCTGAGGCAGGTAGTTTTAACCCCAGACTCATTTCTACAGTTTGGGTGAAGCGTCATGGCTGATGTAGTCTGACGCCTAAGGCTTGGTGTGTGAAAATCTTGGCCAATCCACGCCTGATTCATCTTGACAAAGGTCTGTGTTCCACATTTCCCGTGGACAAGCGGGTTTCCCTTGGGGTAACGATGGCCCCCCCCACACTGAAACACCCGCTCTGATGCCACACTACTGGCCGGGCAGGACAGCTTCTCCACTGCAAACTCGGAAAAGTTTCGGCCACCCCATCCAGTTTGGACTGCCCAGTAGTCCAGCGGATCTTCTAACTGAGGTGGCAGAGTGCTACCCAAGTAGGCCACCACCTGTTGGTTCAGGAACTGCTCCAGGTCCTGCTGCTGCGGGCGACTACCCTCCTCACTAGGCGGGTGAAGGAAGGCTTTCATCAGTGACTCCAGACTTAGGTTGCTGCTGATGGAGCTGGTACTGTTTCCTACCCCCCACTTCCCAGCAGCCGCGGCAGTAGTACGTGAGCGCTGAGTAAACACCCGGTCAGCCCTGTCAGAGGAGGGACGATGGCGCACATAGGCAGCGGCCAACTGACTACGGAGAATTTCCCTATAGTATTTAAGTTTGTCCTCCCTCTCAGAAGCTGGGAAAAACGGCGCTCATTTTGGCCCGGTAGCGAGGGGCCCAATAGGGTGAAGAGCCAGAAGTCATCCCTCTGCCGGATGGTGACTATTCGGCTGTCACTAGCCAGACAAATCAGCATGCTGCGGGCCATCTGTACAAGTGACTTGAGGGGCTCCCTGCCTCCATCTCCACTGATACTGCACGGTGCTTGCGGGTCATCTGCCTCGTCTCCCTCACTCCATCTACCTCCTCCAGCTGCTCCTGCTCCTCCTCTCTTGTCACCGGGGGTAAAAAAATCCACTCATTTCACCAAAAATGCTTCTTCTCCAATGTCCTCCTCACCTCCTCCTCAGTTCAGTCCCCACCGGACTCATGTGGCCGCGAGATGTGTCGCCAATCTCTAGTCCCCTGCCCAGACAGATTTTTCAGCATCTGTTGCCGGACATGAAGCGTGGAATGACGTTATACATCCCGTAGTCCTGGCGACTGCCCAAATAACGTGGCCTCCTCGAATGGCCTCAACAAATGGCAGGTGTCACGCATGAGCTGCCACTGGCTGACATCAAAGTTACATAGGGGAGTACTCCTGTCCCCCCTGGATATCAAAAAATCGTTAATGGCCTTTCTCTGTTCATACAGTCGGTCCAACATGTGCAGGGAATTTTCCAAAGGGTGGAAAAATCGCATTTTAAGAGTGTATTGCGGGTGGCTGTTCTGTCGCTGCAATTCGAGGAGGGTTGTTCCTGGCTTTGTAGGAATGGATGAAGTGCATGCACAGTTTCCGGGCCCATTTTCAGAATCTTCTGAAGATCGGTGGAAGACTTCGGGGACCTTTTTCACAACCAGATTGAACACTTGCGCCATGCAGGGCGATGGACCTGCCTCCTCGGTGCAGCGCGGACACCATGTTCCTCCCATTGTCCGTCACCATGGTTCCGATTGCAGTTGGGCGGAGAAAGCCACACATCGATTTCTTGCTGCATGACGAGGAGCAGTTCCTCCCCTGTGTGACTTCGTTCGCCGAGGCAAGCCAGGTTAGAACTGTGTGACACCGCTGTGCCCTACACATGTGGTATGATGGAGCAGTTAAATTGTGGAGGCTGAGTGGTGGTGGTTTGGGGGAGGAGGAGGAGGCGGACATTGGCGCAGGGAGCCGCAGTTTGACAACGTGGAGGAGAAAGCGGTGTCTCTTTCCAAGTTGTTGGTGTGCCTGGGCAGGAAGCACATTCACCCAATGGGCCGTAAAGGACATGTACTGGACCTGACCGTTGTTAGAGCTCCAGACGTCCGCGCTGCATTTCAAATTGGAACAATCCGATAAGCTCAAGTACTGGCCCATTTTATGTTCTACATTTTTTATGAAGTGCTTTGGTACTGCCTTTTTGGGAAAAAAAATTACAGCTTGGAACTCTTCATCTCGGCTCCCGGGACAGCCATTAGTTCTCTGAATGGGGCTGAGTCCACCATTTGGAAAGGGGAGGGACTGCAGTACCAACAACTTGGACAGGAGCACGGTCAGCTGCTGCACTTTAGGATGGTTGGACGCATACTGTTGTCTCTTTGCAATTGCTTCGCTGAACGACATGTGGCGCCATGAGTAGCGAGGGAGCAGGAGCATCTGGGACCGGGAGATGATGTCAAAGAGAAACAGCTCCCTTCTGCAGAGGTGGGGGGAGCCTTTTTGGCTGCAATGGCATACGTGCCATGGCGCTTTCTTTCGGCGGCAGGAAGGACCCCACACATCTGAGCCACGTTTTTCCCAGGCCACCGGATGGTGACGCTGCATGGGTGGACGCAGGCCCGTAGTGCCAACGTTAGCTCCCTCGCCACGCTTCACTTTCTGCCCACAGATTCTACATATACCCATATTCAGCTCCTCCGTTTTCTTAGCAAAGAACTGCCACACCGCCGAGTAAACTGATTTTACCGCCAACGCTCCGACTGAGTGATACTACCGCCCCTGCCTTGCTGAGCCCCTGTGTCCCCTACTTTCTTGGACCTGCGAAGCGGGTTTTTTTTTAGCCCGTGGCTGCTTGGCTCCCGATCTCACACTGCTGCTACCCTGCTTACTCACGGCCACACAACCCACTTGCTGGCTGCGCCGCTGCCTGACGCGCAAGCTGATGCCCTCTTCTCCTGACGATGATGAAGCCCTTGCCTCACCCGGCTCCCAAGTGCGGTCCCGCTACATCATCATCTATTTGTGTTTCATCACACTGCTGTTCCTCTCACCGGTCTTGGTATGCAGAGGCTGACCCCCACAACATGACCTCCCATGCCACTCTCCACATCTAGACTTTGACGCCTACTGCAAGAAGCCGGGGACATTGGCCCCATTTCTTCGCTGCCCAGTAGCTGCTTACTGCCCCACTCAAATTGTTAATCCTCGCTATTTTAGTGGTGGTGAGCCAAGACCACATGGGCCCCACCGAGTGACCCTGCTTTCGACGTCCCCTTGCTGTGCTGCGACCTGGGCCTGCTCCAGGGAAAGTTTGTGCCACTGCCACCGCAGATGAAGAGCCTGCCACTCTCTGACTGACATACTTTTTGTTCTAAAATGTACAGAGACTGTTTGATGAAGTTAATTGTATATGATAAATACACACCCTGTATTTGACTCCAAATGAACCCAGTAACAAGCTTGTGTAACCCTTGGATTACAAATTGCGCTTCACAAATGGCCAGGAAAATTGACTTGTATGTGCCGTTTAAAAACTCTGTGTATTTTACTGAATAATAAAGCACAAACAGGCTTAATTAACCTTCGGATATGAATTATGCTACAGAATTTCTTTTGTGGTGGTGAAAAAACAAAGTTTCTTTTACTGAGTAAAAACTGCAGAAAAATACTTAGTTAACCCTTGGATGTAAATTGCGCAAAAGAATTGAGCAGCCAAAAAACTTCCAGCTTTGTAGGTGTTTTCAATGGCGTTTTATTTTACACTAAAACAAAGAGGAAAACTTGTAATTAACCTTCGATTGTGAATTATGCTACAGGAAAAATTTATTTTTTGGCGGTTGAAATAACGGTTTCTTTTGTCACCACAGCCCAGAACAACGCTTAATTAACCCCCGGAGTAAATTGCGCAAAAAAATTGAGCAACCAAAAACTACCAGCTTTGTAGCGGTTACAATGGCGTATATTTTACACTACACAACAAGAGGAAAACTTGTAATTAACCTTCGCTTGTGAATTATGCTACAGGAAAAATGTTTTTTTTTGCCCGGGAAAAAGACGGTTTTTTAGTCACCACAGCAGCAGAACAACGCTTAATTTAACCCCTGGATTGTAAATTGCACAAAAGAATTGAGCAAACAAAAACTACGAGCTTTGTAGCTTTTTACCCAATTTGGGGTATATTTTATGCTACACAACAAGAGGAAAAACTTGTAATTAACCGTTCGCTTGTGAATTATGCTACAGGAAAAATTTATTTTTTTGGCGGTGAAATAAACGGTTTCTTTTAGTCACCACAGCAGCAGAACAACACTTAATTAACCCCTGGATGTAAATTGAGCAAAAGAATTGAGCAACCAAAAACTACCAGCTTTGTAGCGTGTTACATTGGCGTGTATTTTACATTACACAACAAGAGGAAAACTTGTAATTATCCTTCGCTTGTGAATTATGCTACAGGAAAAATGTATTTTTTGCCGGTGAAAAAGACGGCTTATTTTAGTCACCACAGCAGCAGAACAACGCTTAATTAACCCCTGGATGTAAATTGCGCAAAAGAATTGAGCAGCCAAAAATGAAGCGGTATTTGTATTGTAAAAACGCTGTTTCTTTAAATGAATACAACAGGAACAGGCTTAGATCACCCTTGGATATTCAATGTGCTGTGAGCAGATAGCATTAAAATGTACTGTATATGCAGCTGCAGTGGACGCACACTGGATTTCAGATCCAATACCCCACAAAATCAGAAATAGAACGTTAAGAGAAGCAGTCTCTGAGACAAGCTGAGACACCCCCCAAAAAACGCTGTATAAAAATGAGTTCTTTAGCATCAGATATCATAAGCAGCCACGGCAGCACCTTCCCTAATCAGTACAGTGAGAGCGGTATGAGCTCCCAGCGTCGCGCCCGGACTTATATAGTGCGGTGACGTCACAGAATCCCGCCGGTCTCTGATTGGCTTCATCTCTGCACATGTCATGCAGGCTATGCCCTTCTTCCTCCCAGAGTTCTTTGCCCCATGTAACGCCATGTGCTCACCGCTATTTTATCAATCAACAGCACACTTCGTTCACACAAAGTACCCCAAAGTTCGCCTTCGTTCCGAACCGAAGTTTTCCTGAAATTCTAAACGAATTCCACTTCGTTAGAATCAATTCGCCCATCTCTACTTATCATACATCACAACAAATGTAATAAAAAGGATCAAAATAATATACCAAAAACCTACATACTGCACAAAAACCATTCCAGCATACACTAAAACAGTAGTCTATAGCCACAAATGGAGTAATGCTGTAAACAAGAGAGATTGTGTTATAAATTGCATCATGGATTTTCTTCTATTCTTCTTTGCAAAATAAAATCAACTAAACCATGTTGGACTGGGATGCCTAGGGCCCACCAGATGATATGATTCAAAGGGCCCACCCCAAAACTTCTTTGCTTTCCTTCCCCTGCAAACTGCATGATGCCGCCCTCCAGTCTCACTTCAACTGATAAAGATCTGTGTGATGACATCATCATACCAGCCTGCAATTAAGATAGAGCTTATGAGCCTCCCTCACTTAATTGCTGAAGCAGCAGAGCACTGGGTGGTAAACAAAAAAGGTCTATAAAAGGTATATGCCTTCCATTGAACCATTTTAGTTAAATAAAAATATTAAAAAAAGCTATAACAATAAGTATAAAACCACTAAATAATTATACAGTTGCCAAATAACACCGCTACAGGAGATCAGAATCCCAAGGCCAATATTACAATAATTCCACTAAGATTGAATATCGCCATATCATGACCATATATCACCACCATATAGTGGCTGAATAATACATCATACCATTAGTTAATATAAGCATTATACTACAATCAATATTACTGCCATACAGTGACCATATAGTGGTAGATACAAGTTGTATGCAGAAACTCTACACATAAATATGTGATTACTATGTAGTTGCATAAAGTGACTCACAGAAGTCTGATTAGTCAACCACTTCAATTTTTTTGTCCATCAGGTCCCGTCCAACATGATGACTTCTGGTCATGACTCATCTCTGCAGAATTTACCACAAAACATCTTATACTCCTTACATTTCCAGTACTTCCTTACCAATTCCCACTTCTGTTTCAACTCCCAATTAATAGTGCACCCGTAATGGGGGCTGGCGCGGGCGTGGCTGCCCCCCCCGCGGCCACCCCCGTGCCCGCAGGGGGTCCGGCGCGGGAGCCGTGGCTGCCTGCGACCACCCCCCTGCTGCCCGGGCGCCGTCTCACTTACCCGTCCACGCTCCTGTGTACGCTGATCCTGCCTGTCACGGCCGCCGCGCGCGTACCCGCTGCCTAGGGCGCACGCGTGATGGCTGGTCTGGATTTAAAGGGCCAGCGTCCCGGTAATTGGTCTATTGCCGGGCGCTGGTCCTATTCAAGGGATACGCCCCCAGCACTCTCTGCCAGTTCATTGTTGTGCGTTACCTAGTCTACAGAGTGTTAGAAGTCCTGTCTGATTACCCGTGTACCAGTCCGTCCGCTAAGTTTCCTGACCTTGCCTCTTTGCCGCCTGCCCTGACCTTCTACCCGTCTCTCACCACGAACCTCTGCCGTCTGTCCTGACCTTCTGCATGTTCCCGACTACGCCTCTGGATTACGATTCTGTACCACGCAGTACCCCGGCCGCCATCGCAAGCAAGTCACGTCAGGAGTAGCGACCTGGTAGCCTCACGCCACAGCAAGTCCATCCCGCTTTGCGGAGGGCTCTGGTGAATACCGAGGGCTACTTATACTCCGCTCCCTGGCGTGGCTTACGTCATCATCGCTTGCGGTGGTCCAGCGAATCCACCATACCCGTGACAGCCCCTAATGGTAATAATTGTGACCCAAACAGTAAAAGTGCTGTCAAACGGCTATGGGGTTCCATTTGTGCACCAAGTTTTAGTCTTCCTTTGTGTTCCCATACAGTAGATAGGTAAACCCCCAAAATAGTAGGCAAGTATATCTCTGCAAATTAGATAAGCAGACAGGTAGAACGTCTGTTAGGTAGGTAGTCTCCAATTAGACTGGTAGCTTTCCCCCCACTGGGTAGGTATATAGGCTCCATTAGGTAGATATATAGCCCCCCTTGGGTAAAAAGATTTATTGCCCCCCAACAGGTAAGTATTTAAGTCCCCTTATAGGTAGGTACAGGCACCCTGTTAAGAAGGAGGGTATCTAGGCCCACTACTAAGTAAGTAGGTTTAATTGCCTTGGTTATTTAGGTTGGTTTACCACTATTCTTGATAGGTCCCTATATTTGTTATGTTTATATTACCACCATTAAGTGTAGGATAGTAGATTCCGACCATACTATAGATAGTAGGTAGGTATATAGGTCCACTGTAGATTGGTATTAGGCCTCCTGTAGGTACGTATATAGGCCCTCTGTATGTAGATATATAGACCCCCAGTAGGTAGGTATAGAATTTATCCCATCAGTAGATAGGCATTGAGGCCACTCTGTAGGTTTTAAGGTATATATTCATCCTGTAGGAAGATAGGTATGGACAGTGTTGGACTGGGGTGCCTATAGCCCGCCAGAGGAGTTGATTCTAGGGGCCCACCCCAAAGCTACAATGCCTCCGTCATCTGTGCGATGCTTCTGCCTAGTCTTGCTTCAACTTATATAGAATATTGTGATGACATCATCATACTAACCTGAAATCAAGATGGGGCTGCTGAGTCTCCCTCACCTATCTGCAGCAGACAGTGGGTGATAAACATTAAAGATCTAAAGACATATGTCCCCCTCCCTAAATGATACATTTTATGTAAATAAAAATATACAAAAAACTATAACACAGAGGGCCATAGTTATAGTAACCTATGGGCAAAAAAGTGAGTTTTAGACCTAAACAGTTTTCATACATGTGGCCCAAAGTTCTAAGTATAAAGCCAGTAAATAATGGTCATACATTTACAAACAACACTGCTACACAAAACCAGAATCCCAAGGACAAAATTACCCAAAAATTCCACTACGACCAGATACCGCAACATCATGACCTCATATCACCAACAAGTTGTAAGTGAATAACACATCCATATTTCATCACCACATAGTGACTGAATAATACTGCCACATAGTTTCTGAAGAATACACCATACCAATACTGAATATAAACAATTACTCTACAACCAATATCACTGTCACACAGTGACCATATAGTGGTAGATAACAGTGTACACAGGCTCTGCAGACTGTATATTACCTTTGTATAGTGACCATATAGTGGTAGATACAAGTAGTATAGAGGAGCTCTTCCACACATATGATTACAGTAAAGCTACATCCATGGACTTACTGGTGATGTCTCCTCTGATGAGACGTTCTCTTGAGTTATTCTCTTTACCTTTTCTTCTCAGTCTGGTCCAGACCACTATGACGTCTTCTTCCGGCCACAACTCATCCCTGCAGAATTTATCACATAAACATTTTAGAATTTTCATTTTTCCAACACTTCCCTACCAATTCCCACCCCTGAACAAATTCCCCATCTATAGCGCCTCTAATGGTAATAATGACACCCTTGTGCCTAGGTTAACCCCCTTCTAAACAGGTATATTGTCCCTCTGTAGATAGTTAAATAAATCCCCTGCAGATAGTTAGATTCCCTGTAATTAAATATATATTCCCCTGTAGGTAGGTATAAAAGCACCCTATAGGTAGATTTATAGCCCCCCCGTAGGTATTCATATCACCTCCTGTAGGTAGGTAGATATATTGAGCTCTTGTAGGTAGGTAGACCCCCTGTAAGTATATAGGCCCCCTGTAGGTAGGTATATAGATTCCCTGTGGATATAGCCCCTAAACAGTTGAAACCAGAAGTTTACATACACTATATAAAAGACACATATGCATGTTTTTCTCACTATCTGACATGAAATCAGAATAAACATTACTCATTTAGGTCAATTAGGATCACCAAAATTATTTATATTTGACAAATGCCAGAATAATGAGAGAGAATTTTTAAGGCCTTTTTATTACTTTCTGCAAAGTCAAAAGTTTACATACATTTCATTAGTATTTGGTTGGATTTCCCCTAAACTAGATTACTTGGGTCAAACATTTTGGATATCCTTCCACAAAATTGTCACAATAGTTGGTAGGAATTTTGGTCCAGTCCTCCTGACAGAACTGATGTAACTGAGCCCTATTTGTAGATCGCCTTGCTCGCACCTGCCTTTTCAGCTTTACCCATAGATTTCAATAGGATTGAGATCAGGGCTTTGTAATGGCCACTCCAAAATATTTACTTGGTTATCCTGAAGCCACTTTGTAACCGGTTTGGCAGTATGCTTCGGGTCATTGTCCATTTGGAAGACGCATTACCGCCCAAGCTTTAACTTCCTGGCTGATGTCTTGAGATGTTGTTTCAGTATTGCCACATAATCTTCTTTCCTCATGATGCCATCTATTTCGTGAAGTGCACCAGTAACTCATGCAGAAAAACAACCCCACAACATGATGCTGTCACCCCCATGTATCTCAGTTGGGATGGTGTTCTTAGGCTTCCAAGCATCTCCCTTTTTCCTCCAAACGTACCAATGGTCTTTATGGACAACTGTAAGGGTTTGGTGGATTCACTGGACCACCGCAAGCAATGATAGTTAAGCCACGCCAGGGAACGGAATCTAAGTAGCCCCCGGTTTTCACCAGAGCCTGCCGCAAAGCGGGATGGACTTGCAGCGGCGTGAGGCTACCAGGTCATTACCCCTGACGTGACTTGCCTGCGGTGGCGGCCGGGGTATTGCGTGGTACAAAATCGTAATCCAAAGGCGTAGTCGGGGACAGGCAGAACGTCAGGGCAGGCGGCAGAGGTTCGTGGTCAGAAACAGGCAGACGGTCAGGGCAGGCGGCAAACAGGCAAGATCAGGAAACGTAGCAAGCGGACTGGGACACTGGTAATCAATACGGACACTAGAGACACACTAAGCTCACTAACGCACACCAACGATCTGGCACAGAGTGCTGGGGGCGTAACCCTTATATAGGACCAGTGCCCGGCACTAAGCCAATTACCGGGACACTGGCCCTTTAAATCTAGACCAGCTGTCGGGCGGGCGCGCATGTGCACGACAGCCGGGACGGAGAGGAGCGGCATGCACCGGAGCGCGGCCAGGTAAGGGAGCCGGCGTGGGGACGGGGGCGGTCGCGGGTGCCCGCGATGCCCGTGCCGAGCCCTCAGCAGGCAGGGGGACGGCCGCAGGGGCAGCGGCGCCCGCGGCCGCCATGACAGTACCCCACCCCCTCTTAGGTCTCCCCCTCTTTTTTTTGAACCCAGCAAGGAGATCAGGTGACAGGTTGCCTTCAGGTTCCCACGAACGCTCCTCTGGCCCGAACCCCTTCCAGTCGATGAGAAAGAACCGCTTCCCCCTCACTGTCTTCTGCGCCAGCACCTCCTTGACCTCAAAGATGTTATCGAAGTTGGCCACAGGAGGAGGCGAGACAGATCCACGGGAGAAGCGATTCAGCACCACAGGCTTGAGGAGCGAGACATGGAAGGCGTTCGGGACACGCAGAGTGGGAGGCAAGCGGAGCTTGTAGGAGACCGGGTTAAGCTGACGAAGTACCACAAAAGGGCCCAAATACTTAGGGCCCAACTTGTAGCTGGGTACCTTGAAACGGATGTATTTGGCCAATAGCCAAACCCTATCACCTGGCTTAAATACAGGGGGAGGTCTCCGATAGCTATCGGCCTGAACTTTAGTACGAGTGGAAGCCTGAAGAAGAGCCTGACGAGTGACCTGCCAGAGTGACTTGATGTCTCGTACTTGGGCATTCACGGCAGGAACGTGACACGAAACGGCTAGGGGGGAAGGCGGGCGGGGATGTAACCCAAACACAATAAAAAAGGGAGGCGCTCAGCGGACTCTGAGTCAGGGAATTATATGAGAATTCGCCCAGGGAAGAAGGTCAGACCAGTTATCCTGACGGGCGGACACAAAATGTCGCAGATAGGTGCCTAAGACTTGGTTGACCCTCTCCACCTGCCCGTTGGTCTGAGGGTGGTACGCAGAAGAAAAGTCCAGCTGAACCTGTAACTGGCCACAGAGAGCCCGTCAGAATTTAGATACAAACTGGACTTCCCTATCAGAGATGATGTGCAAAGGGAGTCCATGCAATCGAAAGATGTGGTGGAAGAAGAGCTGGGCTAGCTGGGGTTCTGTGGGTAACCCGGGCAGGGGCACAAAATGAGCCATTTTAGAAAATCGGTCAACCACCACCCAAATGACCGTGTTTCCGGATGAGGCCGGTAGGTCAGTGACAAAATCCATAGCAATATGGGACCAAGGTTTCTCTGGCACCGGGAGAGGCTGAAGCAGACCCGCGGGTCTGAGGCGAGGAACTTTGTTCCGAGCACAGGAGGTACAGGCTAAGACAAAGTCTCTAACGTCCTGAGTGAGAGTGGGCCACCCATAGTATCTCGAGATGAGTTGTACAGATTTGCGAATCCCAGGATGACCAGCGGTTTGAGAAGCATGTCCCCATTTAAGGATTCGAGGGCCGCAAAGCAGGACGGACATAGGTCTTCCCAGGAGGTAACTGTTGAAGGTCTACCGGAGCTGCCGAAAGAAGCCGTTCCGGAGGAATGATGTGCTGCAGGGGTGGCTCCAAGCCCACCGTGTCGGAGGATCTAGAGAGAGCGTCCGCACTGACGTTTTTTTTCGGCCGGTCGGAAGTGTAGGAGGAAATCAAAGCGGGCGAAGAAAAGCGACCATCTGGCTTGACGTGGATTCAATCGCTGAGCAGATTGTAGATATAAAAGATTCTTATGATCAGTGTGGATCTCTATGGGATGATGAGCCCCCTCCAGCAAGTGACGCCATTCTTCTAGGGCCAACTTTATAGCAAGAAGTTCCCGATCACCGATAGTGTAATTGCGTTCGGCAGGAGTGAAGGTCTTGGAGAAGAATCCACACGTCCGCAATTTCCCCGAGGAGGGTTTCTGAAGAAGAACGGCACCGGCACCAACTGAGGAGACGTCGACCTCTAAGACAAACGGGCGCTGAGGGTCCGGACGAGAGAGAACAGGAGTGGAGGCACATGCAGTTTTCAGACGTTTGAACGCCTCTTGGGCCTTGGGAGTCGGCACCCTTCTTGGTGAGGGCCACCATCGGAGCCACCAGAGAGGAGCTGTGGAATAAATTGCCTGTAATAGTTGGCAAAGCCTACAAAACGCTGGATGGCCCGAAGACCCACCGGCCGGGGCCACTGCAGGACTGCAGAGAGCTTGGCGGGGTCCATCTGTAGACCTTGGTCCGACACGATGTACCCTAAGAAGGGCAGGGAGGTGCGCTCGAACAGGCACTTCTCCAACTTGGCATAAAGTTGGTGGTTTCGGAGACGTCTGAGCACCTGGCGGACATGGTGACGGTGAGTCTCTAGGTCTGGAGAATATATGAGAATATCGTAAAGATAGACTATAACGCAGACATATAGAAGATCCTGAAAGATCTCGTTAACAAAGTTTTGGAAGTCAGCCGGAGCGTTGCAGAGACCAAATGGCATGATGAGATATTCGAAGTGGCCATCACGGGTGTTAAAGGCTGTTTTCCACTCGTCACCTTTTCGGATGCGGATCAGATTGTAAGCACCGAGAAGGTCCAGTTTAGAAAAAATATTTGCGCCACGTAGACGGTCAAATAACTCCGAGATCAGAGGCAGCGGGTTTCGATTCTTTACGGTTATTTTGTTCAGGCCGCGATAATCGATACAGGGCCGGAGGGTACCATTTTTCTTTTCGACGAAGAAGAATCCGGCTCCCGCAGGCGAAGACGATTTGCGAATAAAGCCTTTGCGGAGATTCTCTTGAATATAGTCGGATATGGCCTTTGTCTCCGGGACGGAAAACGGGTACACTCTGCCTCGGGGAGGAGTAGTACCGGGATGCAGGTCGATGGCGCAATCGAAGGGCCATGTTTCAGCCTGTCTTTCAGAAAACACATCGGAGAAGTCCTGGTAAGGAGCAGGCAGACACTTCGTAGGCTCGGTAGAGGCAGACCGACGGGCTGGGCAGAGCGCCCGAAGGCAACATGAGTGGCATGCCGGGCCCTAACGAAGAATCTCGCCTTTGTTCCAGTTTAGAGTCGGAGCATGCTCTTGTAACCAGGGGAGGCCCAGAAGTATCTCAGAAGAGGAACGAGGCAGTACGAGTAGTTTCACTGTTTCCTGGTTTAGCGCCCCGATCTGCAGGATGAGGGGCGCAGTGCAGACCGAATGGCAACCTTGAGGCATTCGCCGCTGACTGAGGAGACAAACATGGGTTTCTGCAGGGGAGTCACTGGAAGCCGGTACTGGGACACCAGCGCGTGGCTGATGAAGTTACCAGTGGACCCCGAGTCCAGGAAGGCGGTGGCCTGAAAGGTACTGTCCGGCGGAATTCCACATAGAACAGGAACGGTCAGGCGGGGAGAGGCCGCACTGACACCTAGGGATGCCTCTCCTGTGAGCCCTAGGTGCGGGAGTTTCCCGGGCGTACCGGACAGTCCCCAATGAAGTGGCCGGAACCGCCACAGTAGAAGCATAACTGCCTCAGGCGTCGCTGTGAGCGTTCCTCCTGGGTCAAATGAGCCCTTTCAACCGCATGGGCTCGTCCTCTATGAACCGTTGCGAGGAAGTGGAAGGCGTTGAAAGACAGGAGCTAAGCGAGGTAGCCGGCGTGGTCGAGTAGGCTCGCGTTGGAGGCGGAGCTCCTGTTGTCTTTCAGAAAAGCGGATATCGATCCGGATGGCCAACCGAATCAATTCATCCAGCGAGGTAGGCAGGACCCGACCCACGAGCTCATCTTTAATGCGTCCGGAAAGGCCTTGCCAGAATGTTGCCACCAAAGCCTCGTTGTTCCAGTCCAGTTCTGAGGCTAAGGTGTGGAACTGCACAGAGTACTGTCCCACAGTGGAGTCACCCCTGGAGGAAGGCTTGCAGATTAGCCGTCAGCGGATCTCCACGGTCCCACAACGGGGTGGCCCAGGCCAGAGCTTCGTCCGATAGGAGGCTAATAATGAAGGCCACTTTAGCCCGCTCAGTAGGAAACTGATGACCCAGCATCTCGATGTGGATGGAGCATTGACTGATGAAACCTCTGCACTTCTGCACTCTCCATCATAGCGAGAGGGAAGCGGCAGATGCAGGGAAGGTCCCAGAGTAGGGGCAGGAAGAGCCGAGGCTGCAGGAGCAACAGGTGCAGACGAGACGGCAGCAGCTGCTGGCGGAGGGAGGCGGGCTGCAAGGTTCTGCATCATGGCCGCGAGCTGGTCGATACGCTGACTCTGCTGGGCGACGGCCGTCGCAACGTCCCGGAGTTCGGGCAGAGGTACCCTGGCGGAATCCATGGCCAGATCGTACTGTAAGGGTTTGGTGGATTCACTGGACCACCGCAAGCGATGATAGTTAAGCCACGCCAGGGAACGGAATCTAAGTAGCCCCCGGTTTTCACCAGAGCCCGCCGCAAAGCGGGATGGACTTGCAGCGGCGTGAGGCTACCAGGTCGTTACCCCTGACGTGACTTGCCTGCCTTGGCGGTCGGGGTATTGCGTGGTACAAAATCGTAATCCAAAGGCGTAGTCGGGGACAGACAGAAGGTCAGGGCAGGCGGCAGAGGTTCGTGGTCAGAAACAGGCAGACGGTCAGGGCAGGCGGCAAACAGGCAAGGTCAGGAAACGTAGCAAGCGGACTGGTACACTGGTAATCAATACGGACACTAGAGACACACTAAGCTCACTAACGCACACCAACGATCTGGCACAGAGTGCTGGGGGCGTAACCCTTATATAGGACCAGTGTCCGGCACTAAGCCAATTACCGGGACACAGGCCCTTTAAATCTAGACTAGCTGTCGGGCGCGTGCACTAGGGGGCGCGCGCATGCGCACGACGGCTGGGACGGAGAGGAGCAGCGTGCATCGGAGCGCGCCCAGGTAAGAGAGCCGGCGTGGGGACGGGGGCGGTCGCGGGTGCCCGCAATGCCCGCGCCGAGCCCTCAGCAGGCAGGGGGACGGCCGCAGGGGCAGCGGCGCCCGCGGCCACCATGACAACAAACAGTTCAATTTTAGTTTCTTCAGACCACAGGACATGTCTCCAAAAATTTAGGTCTTTGTTTCTGTATGTATCTGCAAACATTAATCTGGCTTTTATATGTTCATTTTGGAGTAATGACTTCTTCCTGGCAGAGTAGCATTTTAGCCCATGTTTATACCATACTTGTTTCACTGTGGATAATGACACAATCTTTACAGCTGTCACCAGCATCTTCACAAGGTCTTTTGCTTTTGTTCTTAGGTTGATATGCACATGTCGGACCATAGCACGCTCATCTCTGAGACACAGAACCCGTCTCCTTCCTGAGCGGTATGATGGTTGCACATTCCCATCTTGTTTGTACTTGCATGTAATTGTTTGTACAGATGAACGAAGCACCTTCAGGTATCTGGAAATTGTGAAGAAGTGAAGTCCAATACAGAAAACTGATGGCAGACTTCCAGCCATAAAAGCTAAAAGCTTTATTAGGAACAATTAAAAAGCCAGCATCCTAGTACATAAACAAGTCACACTGATGCGTTTCGGATGACGCAACACCCTTACTGGAAATTGTACCCAAAGATGATCCAGACTTATGCAAGTCCACAATTCTCTTCCTGACATCTTTGCTGATTTTTTTGAGACTTTCCCATGATGTTAAAAACAGAAGCAGTGTGTTTCTGTTGTTTATTAAAAAAACAACCACAGTTGTGTCTCTAATTAACTCAGATGTTGCAAATAAACCTATCTGAACCTTCCAAAGACATGGCATCATTATATGGGCTGTCCCAAGTTGTTAAAGGCATAGTAATCCTAGTGAATGTAAGCTTGTGACTTTGCAGAAAGTAATAAAAATGTCTTAAAAATCCTTTCTCTCATTGTTCTGGCTTTTAGCAAATATAAATCATTTTGGTTCCTAATTGACCTAAAACAGGTAAGGTTTATTCTGATTTCATGTCAGATGGTGAGAAAAACATGCAAGTTTCTTTTTTATATAGTGTATGTAAACTTCTGGTTTCAACTGTAGGTAAGTAGTTCCTCTGTAGGTAAGTAGACCCCCTACAGGTATACAGACTCTCTGTAGGTAGGTTAACCCCCTGTAGATAGATATGTAGACTCCCTGTAGGTAGGTATGCATGCCCCCTGTAGGTATATAGAACCTCTGTATGTAGGTATATCCCCTTGTAGGTAGGTATATAGACCTCTGTAGGTAGGTAGGTAGGTATATAGAGCACCTGCAGGTATGTCACCTGTAGCTATAAAAGTCCCCTGTAGATATATAGATCCTTTGTAGGTATATATGCACATTGTAGGTATATAAACCCTCTGTTGGTAGGTAGACCCTCTGTAGGTACATATGTCCCCTGTAGATAGGTTTATAATTCCCCTGTAGGTATACAATTCCCCTTTAGGTATATATGCCCCCTGTAGATATATAGAGCCCCTGATTGTAAAAACTAAAAAAAAAATAAGTTACTGACCTCTCCTGGTTCCCCTGCCAAGCAGCTCACACCGAGAGCTTATTTCTGGCATGGGGGGCATGAGGTCATCAAGCCCCCTACACCAACATGCTACTCCTAGCATCTCCTAGGACAAAAGTCTCAAGCCTAGGCCTGAAGGTTTTGGCCTAGAGACTCATACACCACACCACCTGCACTGCTTACTACTGTGGGCCATAGGGTTTGCCCTATCATGTGCCTGGGCAGCATTTTATCCCCACATATTGGGAATTTCCATACTCAAAAGAAATTACTTAACAAATATTGGGATGAATTTTCTATGGTATTGATTGCAAAAAAGCAAAATGTTAAGTGAAATCTACATGTTAATAAAAAAATTGTTTTGCCTTTTCACTTTTCAATTCTAATAAATTTAAAGCATCTGTGGGGTCTGAAAGTAACTTCACTCCTGTATGAATTCTTTTAGGAGTGTAGTTTCTAAAACAGAGTCTTCGCTCACTTATGAACAGTGACATCAGGCACCGCAGGCAATCAGCTACTGCAGCCGTGACGTCCCATTTAGAAAAAGACCAGGGGAAAACAGAAAATTGGCAGAGACTGGACACAGCTCAGTGCTGGATTCAAGGTGAGAGATGTCAATATAAATGTTTAACTCCTTTTGCCCTGCTATACAATAATATCATCAAAAGCAATAAATGTCATATTACAGAATTTATAGAGCAAACATTTCTAAATATATGTATTATTGAGTTCTAGCAAAACTACCCTATTCGTAGATCTCTGCGATTTACACAAATGTAGGATTTTCCATAGGGAGGAGGGATGTGTGCTATATGGCTCATTTGCCTAGGGCACCAGAATACCTTGTCCCAGTCCTGGGCAGGAACAATGCTAGAAAATAGGGCATCGAACATTAGATACTTTTGTTGCTTAACCAGTTTGTTTAGGATCCGGTCTACATCTAGAATATGTTGCAGTACATATGAACATATCAATATATTGTAGCACACAGATATAATTTTCACCATTATTTAACAAATGTATCAATAAGAAAGGAAAGAAGTGAACATCAAAGGGGTTTTCTTGCTACAAAGATCATATCTCAAATGATGTAAACAGTAAAGATAAGCACTTTTGTAAATGGTTTGCATTACCTAAGTCACTTAGTAAAGCAGATATGAGCTAAACTGTGCATCTAAAGCTATTTCTGCTGCAGCTGGACGGGACACTCCCCCTTTTTCTGTGACTGGTTGACTGATATGTCATTCAGTCTGTTTGGACATGCCCCCAGATGGGAAACGCCCCCTGTGCTGTGATTGGCTGCCTGCACTCTGTGCTTACTCCTTTTTGAGCTGTTTAAATCAAAAGTGAAACTAACTGCCTGAGAGGTGTTGCTGGCTCTATACTCATCTCTGAGCTCTAAGGTGAACAATCTGGGCAATTACTGATTATCTAGCTGATAGATTCACTCTCCCCTTATATAACACAGTCTTATACCTGGCGCCCCTTCATATAATACAGCCTTATACAGTCTGCTCTATCTCCTGCCTGATAACAGAGGGGGAGGAGAGAGGGAAGGCAGCATTATTCACATATGTTTCATCAGTTCAGGCTGTATGTGTAACTGATTAAACCATTAAAGGTGATCTGGTTACAGCAATACAAGGGCCTTGGTTACAAGGAGCTTGTGCAGCCAGAAGCATGAGAACTCTGCAGCCATGAGAACACTGCAGGAGGTCTGCAGAACTGACATCCTCTCCCTTGCCCTGCTAACACAGAATGATGATGTCACAACTCTTAAGTGAGGGGAGACTCGCCTCCTGGGAGGAGAGACACGCCTACTGAGAGGAGATACTCGCCCCTGGATTTGAAACTGAAACAGATAGAGACAACTCAAGTGTGTGAAAACTTCAAAAGATAAAACCCCTTTAAAGCTGTTACACAGGACAGAATTCCATAGGCCTTATTTTTAAAAATTATGTAACAGCAGGATTGTCCTTCTTGCTTACAGCAAAGAAACAGAGCTCAGCTTTAATTTTTCCAGAGCAGTTTAAGCCCTTAACGCCGAGGCCTATTTTTTCACATTAAGTTTTCTCTCTTCATCTTCCCAGAGCCATTACTTTTTAATTTTTTCATTTATATACAACATATAAGGGATTTATAATTGTATCATTCACCGTATCATAGAATATACTGGGAAACCACAAAAACATTCTAAGTGGAGCAAAATGTGAAAAAAACCGCACTTGCGCCATGTTTGCAGAGTTTTGTTTTTACAGCGTTCAATCTTCGGTATAAATGATGCATTATCTGTATTCTACAGGTTGATGTGTATCCAACAATACTAAACATGTAGGTTTTCATTATGTTTTGGTACCGTAAGAAGAATCCCAAAAATTTCTATTTTGTCACAGTGCCATTTTCTGCGACCAATAACTTTTTTGTACTGCTACCTACGGACTTCAGTAAGGATGCATTTTTTGTGGGCTGAAGTGTACTTTTTATTGGTACTAGTTTGGAATACATGCAACTTTTTGATCACTTTTATTCCAATTTTTAGGGGACGTGAAATGGCAAAATATACCCGCAATTTTGGCATTTTAGAATTTTTTTCCATCAGTGGCGTTCCATGTTTCAGGATAGATGATGTTATATTTTAATAGATCAGGCTTTTTTGTACTTGGAGATATCAATTTTTATTATTTAATTTTTTTTATTTGTAAAATGGCAAAAGGGGGGTGACTTGAACTTTTATTTTTTATTTTTTTATACCTTAATTTTTTTTTTCTTTTAACTTTGATTCCTCCTAGGGTGCTTCATCACTAGGGGGAGTGATCGTTTATACAGCCTATTGCATTGTAAAACAATGTCTGGGGTAGGAAGTAGTAAAACATAAAACATAGCAGTGATGGAAGCCTTCACCAGACTTCCAGGTGCCATGTTAACTGGTCAGGACCATGTGTTCTCAATGCTGAGGTCCTGACTAGAGTGAGAAACAATGCACAGGACTGTTTCTCATTCATTTAGATGCCACAGCCGTGTTCTGCACAGCGTCTAAGGAGTTAAACAGCATGGAATGGCACAGGCTCCATTTTGCACTGTTACTGGCGGGTGTTATCTGCAGTTAGCCTATATAGCGGGTCATGACGCAGCTTCTGTGCTGCTAAGACACAACAGTGAGTGATGTCACTATCCCAGCCACTGGGATAGAGAGAGATGGTCAGCAACCTAGGAGACCTGTTAACATACAGGAGATAAGAACTGCTATGTAATGGGCTTAAAGAGAACCTGTCACATAGTTTTTGCCCCCCTGGCTGAAGACAGAACAAGGTAGTGTCAGACCTGCTGTTTCCCCAGTGCTGTGTCCTTATTCTGTAAGTTTGCTGTAGTTTCGTGTATTTAATGCTCAAATCTGCAGTTTTCAGCCAAAGAGTCATTCGAAGAGTCCTTCAGAGTGTCAGTTTTTTTCAAAAGCTGCCCACCTGAGGTTTACCCCCCCCTCAATGAAAAACCTATTATTTTGAATAGGTAGAAACATGTGAATAACTGCCCAGTGGGAGGGGTAGCCTTTGGTGGGTGGAGTAACCCCTAGTCATAAAAATAGATTTGAGGGGTAAATGCTCTAAAACTGCTGCATCTTACAGAATAACGGACACAGTGCTGGAAACAGCATGTCTGACACTAGCTTGTACTGTCCTCAGGAAGGGGGGCACAACCTATGTGACAGGTTCCCTTTAATCTTTAATTCCACTATAAAGGAGGCTGGTGTCAGCTACTAATTGCAGTTCACACCCATCACTAACAGCAGGGAATGGGTCGGCTCCATTCCCTGCTGTTTAACCTTTTCAAGGTGGTGGCCGGAATTGCCGCACACTGTTCCTGCCCCTGGCAGTAAGTAGTAGGACCACCATATTGGTACACCTTTCTGCATTACATATTGTTACAATGCAGAAAGGTGTACTGACGATCTAGCCCCCTAGTAGAACCTAGATGGACTTGATGCTAAAGTTAAAAAAAAGTTAAAAAAAAGTATAAATGTTGATAAAAAATATTAAAAGTTCAAATCATCCCCCCTTTTGCTATTTTACAAATAAAGTAAACCTAATTGATATTGTAACGCGCATAAAAGTTCGATCTATTAAAATATAACATCATTTATCCGTGATGCGCACAAAAGAAAATTCCAGATGCAAAATTGCGTTTTTTTTAGTAATTTCCTTAAAAATTAGAATAAAAAGTGATCAAAAAATTGCATCTATCCCAAAATGGTACCAATAAAAACTATACAAAAAATACACCCACATTCAGGTCCATACATAAAAGAACTTAAAAGCAACTGGTTGCAGAAAATGACATTTCAGTGCAAATTTAAGAAATAGAAAATGTTTTTTTTAAGTGCTAAAACATAATGAAAATCCTAGATGTTTGGTATTGTCGGGATCATACTGACCTATGGAATACATAATTTATACTGAAGAGGGAACACCATTGTTTAAAACCAAAACCCCCCACAAACATGGCAAAAGTAAATTTTTTCCCAACACTTAAAATTTTGGAGGGTTTTCTCAGTATATTCTATGATATGGTCAATGGCAGCATTAAAAAGTACATCTTGTCCAGCAAGAAAAAAGCTCTCTTATGTCTATTTAGATGTAAAAATAAAAAGTTACGGCTCTTGGAAGGCGGGGAGGAAAAAAAACAAAGGCATGGGCTAAAGAGAAGTTAACAGATCTGATTTACAGAATAGAGCTCCGTTATGGAACATTTCTTAACATTTCCACTAATCTGGATTATTTGCTCTCCATGTTTTTGAGATGATTTGCCCTACCTGAAGAAAAGCTTTAATATTCTGCTTTATGATGCATTATCATCCTAAAATGTTAGTTCATCATCACCAAATCTACTTTCTATCGATAGAACGTGGAAAATGTCCAAGATTTTCACCTGCGAATTGACTAGTAGGACAATAAATGCCATCCCTAGTCCTTTACTTGACATGCAGCTCCATATTAGAAATTAAATTGAAATGTTAAATCTCTGGACAAAGGTTCCAGCTTCATCTCCTTGGAAAATGCAGATATGAGGGTTTTTTTCTTTACCATTTGACATCTTTCTTGGTTTACAGATGAAAAAATACTGATAAACAACCACACAGGCACCTACTATCAACAAGGGAGTGATTGCTACTATTACAATTGCACATAGATAAGACTTATAAAGGGTGCCAATAATACAGTTATGTGTAGTACACCATGCTGGTTTACAACCAATTGATGACATCCCTACTTTTTGATCGGACAGGCTGCCCAGCACATTTCAAGTGTCCAACACAAAATACTGACACTCTTTGCTTCCCAGTATTACAGGTCAAAACTACATACATACATACATATCTAACTTGAGGTATTAGTTGATATTTTGGGCAAAATATGCAAGCCCCCCCACCCCTCCTCTAGCAGATGAGTGTGTGAGCAATTCTTCATCAGTGAGCTGCACCTCTTAAATTTCTCTCATGTAGCACTGGGGCTTATATTGCTTCCTACTGGGAATAGTTCATTATCCAGCCATTGAGTTGTAAGTATGGCCTTGTGTCTGTGATTTTCATTTGTAAAACTTTGTATTGTTAAAAAACCAAAAACCCTGGATGTCGTGAACATTTTGTGTAAAGTACTCTGTTGCTTCTCTGATATCTGTGCTTACGTACTTCAAAGTTTAAATTTCTGTCCTGGAACCACAAACATAGCCATAACTTTGAGATTGCTGTTAGTCATGGCTTATTAGGGAATTTTCCATTCAAAAAGCAGACAGCAGCCTATTAGCTTTTACCTCCTCTCTTAAATCAAAGGAACTGTTATTAGCATATTATCTTATCTTCTGAAACATACTAATTATTAGTAACGTTATATTAGGTTGATGTTTTTATATTTATGTATCAGCATCTATCTATCTATCTATCTATCTATCTAATCACTAAAACATTGAATTCATGGAACTTTTAAACTCTCTTCCTGTCTCTCTGTCCGTCTCTCCATCTGTCTATTTTTAACTCGGATATCTATTTTTGGAACATATTGCTATAATAATATGGTATCTGGCATCCAAAAAGTAGTTACATATCACATTCTTGTAAAAACAATAGGTCTTGTTCTTTAAACGATTCAATCAATGTTAGATATATGAGTATTTTTACATTTTTCATGCCAACTTTTAACCTAATTTAAACCAAATTATTAAATATTCAACACTGATTTAAGGCAGTCCTAAATTATATTGGTTAGTTTGGCATTCAGCCTTGAACCAGATTATAGAGCATTTAATTTGATGTATATATCAAGCTATTAAGTAATATAGGTGCTGACAGCTCTCTCATTTTGTTGTATTGGTGATAAAAAGTGAAACTGGTAAGACACATTTCATGTAGTACATCTGAATGGGCAATAATACAGTATATGAAAGTAAATCTGTCAAAACCTTTATGATACATGAATGCGCTTTCTATTGTGTGGCAGCAAAACAATTATTGACCAGTTTAGACTAATTTTCATATATCTTATTAGGAAAGTCTAAATTCATAAAGGGAGAGTCCTTTGTTCAGCATGACGTTGTCAGAGTGGAGAATAGCTACAAAGAGCATATCTGTAATAATGGTGGTTGACACAAATGACAACAATATGGTTAAGAGAAATGAAGTTAGCCAGCAGTCGCATGCAAGTAATATGAAGCGTGTTTAAAAAATAAAGGTAGGGACTAGAGATGGGCGAATTTCTCAAAAATTCGGTTCGGTCACTTCGCCGAATTTCCCGACAAAAATAAATTCGGTCTGAATTACTTTGGGACGAATCACGTTAAAAAACAGCTATTTCCAGGCTGCACAGAGCCTGCAGGGTGCTGTAGAACTTTGTGCCATGCTTAAATATGCAGAGGGAGCTTGGTTTGGTTTTCATACAATGTTGTGTTTTAGTATGAAACGCACATGACTGCCGCCGCTCTTAGAATCGCTGGGCACTTAAGAGGGCAAAACTGACCAAAAAACTGAAGGGGGAATGTAGCCTGATTAAGTCATGGCAGCGACAGCTGGAAAAAAACAAGCTGAGGGCTCAGGTGGCAACATCAATGACAGAGTGTGGAGGTGAGGGCGGCAGCCACAGCAGCATGAGGTCAGGAGTGGACAATGATTTTCTGGGGGGGCAAAAACGGGAGAGGCCCAGAGTGGAAAATGACACGTGTGTGGTTTTGGGCAGCGCCACAGCAGAGCATGGGGTCAGACAGGGGCCAATGACATTCTGGAGGTGGCAAAAACAGAGTAGGCCACAGAGTGGCCAACAGAGAGTGGAGGTGGGCGGAGGAGCAAGCATGGGGTCAGGAGTGGCACAAGAACAGTGGGATGTCAGGACCCCCCGTGTCAGGGCACAAATGACATTCGGGGAGGTGGCAAAACAGTAGTAGGCCACAGAGTGGCACAATGACAGAGAGGGGAGGGGGGGGCGGCAGGAGCAGCGCTGAAGTCATAAAGTGGCAAATAAAGAGTGTAAAGGGGGTGGAAATATCAGCCCTGGTAAAGATGGTTGGTGGAGATGGAGAAACTGTCAGCAGATGTGTGGATCAGGCGGGTGGCGGCAAAAAGAATAGGGCTGAGGAGGTAGTTTGCCCCAAAACTCATTTCTCACAGTTTGGGTGAGGCGTATGGTGATGTGTCTGACGCCAAAGGCATTGGTGTGTGGAAACCTGGCCGATCCACCCCTGATCATCTTGAAAAAGGTCAGTGTTCCAATTTCCCGTGGACAGGGGTTCTCCTTGGGGTAACGATGGCCCCCGCCACACTGAACACCCGCTTATCCCCAAACTATGGCGGGCAGGAACTTCTCCACTGCAACTGGCAAGTTGCGGACACCCCAGTTTGGGTCCCCCGTAGCCCAGGGATCTTCTAATGGGGGGGCAGGTGCGCCCAAGTAGCTTAAGAGTAATGGTGGAACCAATAAAAAATTTCAAAAACTTTAAATTTCCTTGTTTAAAAAACACATCTACTGACTTAATCCATAGAAATAGAGTGTCAGGTAATGAAAAAAAATTACGGATAGAATACTCAGTATTTAGTTGCGGCCATCCATGCATTCAAACGATCAGCCCTTTGATCGCTCCCCCGAGGGCAGGGGGAGGCCGACCCCCAGAGGGGAAAAAGACGCGCGCAAGTGCGACGTTTCGGGGGAATCCTCCCCTTTCCCTAAGCATTGGTCATAGAGTGCACCTTTTTAAAAAGGTAAGTAAAAAGAGGTAAGACAAGTTTTTAACCTTTAAACATAAAAAAATATAAAACCATTACAAAAAACACCCAAAGGGTTTTTAAAAATTCATTGGACTTTCGGGGCTAATGTTTCTAAGGTAGTACCCAATACGCCCCCTTTTTTTAAAAAGCGATCGGGATTTAAGATTTTTTAACCCCATTTCTTTCAAGCCACACCGCGTATTTCCCCACGTGTGTCGGGCTTAAAGAAATGTCTCGCTACGGTGGTCTCTCCATAAGATTTAGTTTTGCTTTCACAGTGATCCCTGTTTTTTTTTTATCTGATCCCCGCTTTTGTTGTTAATTTTGATTTTCACTGGTCTTTTGGTTTTGCCCAACTAGACAAACCCCATGGGCTTTTTAAAAACATGAAAATAACGCCCTCATATCGCAAGTAGGGAACCCTTTTGTTTTGATGGGGTCCCAGGGGTAAAATTTGGGGGCGATTTCTGACTGGTTTCGTTGTCGATGACGTTTTTTTTTTGGGGTTCTGGTTCAGGTCCCGATTGGGTGAATTTATGGATTCTTAACCGTACATCCTTTAAAATTCAATTTCAAACAAAAGATACAACACTTATCTATTGGATGTTCTTTCGCCGAGAAAAAAATTCATTTGTACGTCCCGTATTTAAAGAAATCGCGAAATATATCTGCATCATAGAAGTCAACACCCCCCAAAGTTTAAGGGGGGGTTGTCGATCGCTTTTTAAAAGGGTAAAAGGTCTTTCCCACTGATAAAGTTATAGGTGGCCATGATGAGTTAATTAATAATTTCCCCTTTAGGGGTTGATAGAGGGGAATACAGAAAGAGGATGGAAGTTCTGTCAACCCCCAGAAAAAAAATTTGTTGCAAGATAATAAAAAAAAAAAAAAAGTCAGATAATAGGTTTAATTTTTCTCTGTATAGATCGCCATGCAGGGTTAATTAAAAAAAACCCCCTAAACTTTGGAAGATTTTGAGGAATGAGTAAAATTGGCCCCCTGTTCGGGGATCCCCTAGTTTTGTATAGGGAAAAGGGAAAAAAACTGGGGGCGCAATTGATTATCCATAAAAAAAAACCCCAAAATTCAAGGAAACAGCCCTTGTTTAAGAGTACACGGACGGGCACTTTTCCCTGTTAACTGTAAAAATTGTGCGAACTAATAAAGGGGGCAGTATCAAACCCCCCCTCGAAAGGGTACCCCATCAAATAAAAGGGTTAAATTTTGCGATAGTGAGGGCGTTTTTAATGTTAAAATCCCCATGTGGGTTTTTTAAAGTTGGGAAAACCATGAGCCAGTGAAAGTCAGAATTAACGAAAATAAAGCGGGTCGATTAAAAAAAAAACAGGGATGCACTTAAAACAGAACTAAATCTTATGGAGAGACCCCGTGCGAGACATTTTTTTGAAACCCGACACGGATGTGTGAAATACGTGGTGGGGGTGTTAAAGAATTGGGTTGATAATAAATTTATCACGACGTTTTTAAAAAGAGAGGCGTTAGGATAGTACCCCTTGAAAAATTGCCCCAAAGGTCTCAATGAATTTTTAATTTTTTATGTTTTTGTAATGGTTTTTATTTTGTATGTTTTGAAAGGGTTTTAAAACTTTTTCTTTCCCCTTTTCTACTCCTTTTTAAAAGGAGGTGGCACTCTTGAGCTTCTTGAGGAAGGGGGGGAGTTTCCCGAAACGTCGCACTTGTGGCGTTTTTTGCCCGCTTGGTGGTCGGGTCTCCTGCTCCTGTGGTGGGAGCGATCAAAGGATGATGCGTTTGAAGGTATGGGGGGTGAACTAAATACTGGTATTCTATTGCAATTTGGTTTTTCATTACCTGACACTCTATTTCGTATGGGTTAATGTGTGAGATGTGTTTTTTTTAAAAAAGGAAATATTAAAGTTTTTGAAAATTTTTTTTTGGTTCCACCATTTTAAATTGCAAGCATTGTTAGAGCTTGGAGAACCTGCCTCTGTGAACCATCAGGACTCGTATATATTTGCCTATGATTGGGGACCGACTTTTTAAAAATATAAGGCTGTCCAAAGTTTTCCACCACCTGTTTGGGTTCAGGGTCTGCTCCAGGTCCCGCTGCTGCTGTGTGGCGATGCCCCCCTCATAGGCGGGGGGGGGAGCTGCTCCAGGACCCGTTAGGTTTCTGTGATGGAGCTGGTATGCTCTACCCCCCCACCTTCCCCGCGCCCCGGCGTAGTCGTGGCGCGAAGAACCCCCGGTCAGACCCGTCGAGGAGGGACGATGCCCCAATAGGCGCGGCCAATGATCGGGGATTTTCCCTTTTATTATTTGGGTTTTTTCCTCCCTCCAATGCTGGGAAAAAGGCCCATTTTGGACTGGTAGCGAGGGTCCAATAGGGTGGAGAGCCAGAAATTTATCCTCTGCCGGTCGATATTCGCTGTTATGCCCAAGGCAAATGGGATGCTGGGGCCATCTGCACAAAAGACTCCCAGGGGGTCCCTGCCCCCATCTCCACTGTTTTAAATGCCACGGTGCTTGCGGGGCATCTGCCCCGTCTTTATTCCATCCCCTCCCCCATGCTCCTGCTCCCCTTTGTCACCTGGGTAGAAAACCACTCATTTCACCCGAAATGCTTTTGCTCCCAAATTTCCCCCTTCCTCCATTTTCATCCCCCCGGGGCTCATGTGGCCGCGAGTGTAGACGCCACGTTCCAGTCCCCCCCCCAGACAGATTTTTCAGATCTGTTCCCGGGCATGAAGCGTGGAAATGACGTTTTCATCCGTAGTCCTGGGACTACAAAAAACGTGGCCCCTGAAAGGCCCCAACAAACGGAGGTGTCACGCATGAGCTGCACTGGTGACATCAAGTTCACAGGGAGTACTCCTGTCCCCTGGATCATCAAAAAAATAGTTAAAGGCCTTTCTCTGTTCATCAGTCGGGGCCAACATGTGAGGGGTGGAAACAACGGGTGGAAACTCGAATTCCCAGTTGTTGGGGGGGCGTTCTGCGCTGCAAATCGAGGAGGGGGTGTTCGGCTTTGTAGGAATGGATGAAGTGTTTGCACGTTTCCCCCGGCCTTTTCGAATCTTTGGCGGTGGAAGATTTTAGGAACCTTTTTACAACCAGATTGAAACTTGCCCATGAGGGGCATGGACCCTCCCCCTCGGTGCAGCACGGACACCTGTTCCCCCCATTGTCCGTCCCCTGGTTCCCCATTTGCGTTGGGCGGGAAAAACCACACATCGATTTCTCGTGTGCGCGGAGCAGTTCCCCTTTGTGTGACTTCGTTCACCCAGGCAAGCCCGGTGTAGAAAATGCGTGACACTGCTGTGCCCTACACATGTGGTATGATGGAGCAGTACTTGTGAGGCTGAGATGGTGGTGGTGGTGGAGGAGGAGGAGGCGGACATTGATGCAGGAGCCGCAGTTTGACAACGTGGAGGAGAAAGCGGCGTTTCCTGTCCAAGTTGTTGGTGTGCCTGGGCAGGAAGCACATTCACCCAGTGGGCTGTAAAGGACATGTACTCGCCCTGACTGTAGTTACAGCTCCAGACGTCCGCGCTGCCGTGCACCTTGGAACAAACCAATAAGCTCAAGGACTGGCCCACCTTCTGTTCTACATATTTATGAAGTGTTGGTACTGCCTTTTTGGAAAAGAAATTACGCCTTGGAACTCTCCATCTCGGCTCGGCACAAGCCATTAGTTCTCTGAATGGTGCAGAGTCCACCATTTGGAAAGGGAGGGACTGCAGCACAAACAACTTGGACAGGAGCACGGTCAGCTGCTGCACCTTAGGATGGTTGGACGCATACTGTTGGCTCTTTGCAATCGCCTCGCTGAACGACTGCTGGCGCCATGAGTAGCGAGGAGCAGGAGCATCTGAACCGGGAGATAATGTCAAAGAGAAACAGCTCACTTCTGCAGAGGTGGTGGAGCCTTGACTGGCTGCAATGGCATGCGTGCAACTGGGCGCTGCTGCTGCTGTTTTTGCGGTGGCAGGATGGACCACCACATCTGAGCCACGTTTCTTCCTGGCCACTGGATGGTGATGCTGCATGTGTTGACGCAGGGCCGTGTTGCCAACGTTTGCTCCCTGGCCCCGCTTCACTTTCTGCCCACAGATTCTACATATACCCATATTCGGCTCCTCCGGTGTCTTAGCAAAGAACTGCAACACCGCCGAGTATCGGATTTTACCACCAACGCTCCACACTGAGTGACTGCTACCGCCGCTGCCTCGCTGAGCCCCTGTGCCGCTACTTTCTTGGACCTGCGAAGCGGGTTTTTTACCGCTTGGCTCCCGACCTCACACTGCTGCTACCCTGCTGACTCACGGCCACACTACCCACATGCTGGCTGCGCCGCTGCCTGATGACAGCGGCAGTTGTGGTCTCACTGAGCGACCTGGGCCTGCTCCAGGAATGTTTGTGCCTCTGCCACTCGCAGGTGAAGAGCCTGCCACCTCTCTGTCTGACATACTGTTTGTTCTAAAATGTACAGACACTGTTTGATGAAGATATCTGTATATGATAAATACACACCCTGTATTTGACTCCAAATGAACCCACTAAGAAGCTTGGGTAACCCTTGGATATAAATTGCGCTCCACAAATGGGCAGGAAAAATTGACTTGTATGTGCCGTTTAAAAACTTTGTGTATTTTACTGAATATAAAAGCACAAACAGGCTTAATTAACCTTCGGATATGAATTATGCTACAGAATCTCTTCTGTGGTGGTGAAAAACAAAGTTTCTTTTACTGAGTAAAACTGCAGAAAAATACTTAGTTAACCCTTGGATGTAAATTGCCAAAAGAATTGAGCAGCCAAAAACTACCAGCTTTGTAGCGTGTAACAATGGCGTGTATTTTGCGCTACACAGCAAGAGGAAAACTTGTAATTAACCTTCACTTGTGAATTATGCTACAGGAAAAATTTATTTTTTGGCGGTGAAATAAACATTTTCTTCTAGTCACCACAGCAGCAGAACAATGCTTAATTAACCCCTGGATGTAAATTGTGCAAAAGAAATGAGCAACCAAAAACTACGCTTTGTAGCGTCTTACAATGGTGTGTTTTCTACGCTACACAACAAGAGGAAAACTTGTAATTAACCTTCGCTTGTGAATTATGCTACAGGAAAAATGTATTTTTGGGTGGTGAAATAAACGTTTTCTTTTAGTCACCACAGCAGCAGAACAACGCTTAATTAACCGCTGGATGTAAATTGTGCAAAAGAATTGAGAAAAACAAAAACTACGAGCTTTGTACGTGTTAAATGCTGTTTTCTAGCTACACAAAAAAAGGAAAATTTGTAATTAACCTTCGCTTTTTATTTGTTTCGGGAAAATGTATTTTTGGGGGGTGAAATAAACGTTTTTTTTTAGTCCCCACGAGAGAACAAGCTTAATTAACCGCGGATGTAAATTGTGCAAAAGAATTGAGCAGCCAAAAATGAAGTAGTATTTGTATTGTAAAAACGCTGTTTCTTTAAATGAATACAACAGGAACAGGCTTAGATCACCCTTGGATATTCAATGTGCTGTGAGCAGATAGCATTAAAATGTATATGCTGCTGCACTGAACACACACTGGACTTCAGATCCAATATCCCACAAAATCAGAAATAGAACGTTAAGAGCAGTCTCTGACACAAGCTGAGACACCCCACAAAAATCGCTGTATAAAAATTAGTTCTTTAGTATCAGCTATCATAAGCAGCCACGGCAGCACCTTCCCTAATCAGTACAGTGAGAGCGGTACGAGTTCCCAGCGTCGCGCCCGGACTTATATAGTGCGGTGACGTCACAGAATCCCGCCGGTCTCTGATTGTCTTCATCTCTGCACATGTCATGCAGGCTATGTCCTTCTGCCTCCCAGAGATCTTTGCCCCATGTAACGCCATGTGCTCGCAGCCATTTTAACAATCAAAAGCACGCTTCGTTCACCCGAAGTACCCCAAACTTCGACTTAGTTCAGAACCAAAGTTTTCCTGAAATTCTAAACGAATTCCACTTTGTTAGAATCGATTCGCCCATCTCTAGTAGGGACTTACCAATGGATAATAAGCAACAAGACAAAGACAAGGACACATATGACCTTGCATAATCCTTAGAACAGCGTTCTCCCTGCATATTCTTTTAAATGGGTGCAAGTCTCCAAATCCTTGCAGCCCATGCGTCCATAAACATGGATATGTTTGAAACTTTCAACACTACTATCATTTTTCAGATTGCGCCACTATGTATGAACCTGTCGTACTGCGGTTCATACACTTTAAGAATTGTAGGTGGATAGCAGAGTAATGTTGGCGCAAAGCCTTGATGTGCTGCATTGTATGCACAATGGTTGGGGTGCAAGAAAAGACTGTACAGAATTCCTGACAGCTCAGGCCATGCTAACTAATGTTATTTATCAGACTATATACAATTAAATAATTTAACAATAACATAAAATTAGTATAAAATTATATAATCTTGTTGCACCACAGGTCCCAGCGAGACCTGTGGTATGCCGGCTATTACCATATGTAGAATAAAGGCTGAGAGCAGCAAAATTAAATTTCAACACTGATCACCATCTGTTTACAATTAATTTTATTTAATGTAGTAAAAACAAAAAATAAAAAAATCTGTTTGCAAAAAATTGTTCCTAAAAAGTTTATAAAGCATGCAAAATCCTGACCTACTGACCCAGTGACCAACATTTTGATGAACAAAAATTAATGTACAATATAACAGTCTAAAATAAAGTAATTAGTAAGATTTTAATTAGAAAAAAATAAAAAATATAGAAATCAGAATTAAATTTTATTTTATAATTCAGTTTTCATTACAAAATCAATTCAATGAATTGGACTAGTCTCTAAGAAGAAGAGAAGTAACAGTTAGAATACAAATGTTACAGTTCTTAACTATGACTGACAGCTATAGCTATTTACCTCTTGCAACATTCTACCCACAACTTGAGATTGACACAGGAAGAGCATTGTGACTTAGTAGAAAGAGAAACAATATGAACTAGTCACGCCTTGAATTGTCTCTGAAGTGTTGTATTATTGTATGATGGGTATGGGTGGAGAGTGAAGGATAAATGACTTGAATCCATTTCATATAAAAAAAAAAATACCTGACCCTAATAACTAGCTTTCCATAACTCTGTTCCTAACCTGTCCCTAGTGCTTGCCCTAACACCACGCCTCCCCTGGCAATTTTTTTTACCGCAGACGATATATATTCCCCTGTCAATATCCCTCTGCTATACTGCCATAACCAAAACAGCACAGAACCACTAAAGAGAACTAAGGAATAGAATGCACTGAAAACAGAAACAGGGCAGAACGGAAGCAACAGTGTGCCAAAGACAAAACAGGGCCCTAACTAACTGGGGGTCGAAAAACTAATTAAAACAGGACTATATGTTAGAAATGCAAAAATCTCACAAAACACAAGTTCTTAGCTAAATGTATACTTATAACCAGTCCCCCAGTGAAACTCAGCTTTATAGAAGGCTAGGAATCAACCATTCCAAAATAATCAAGCTCACATGTGCATCATAATTAGCCCCAGGCAGAAAGTGGTAAAATTGCCACCTTTAAGCACCCTTCTGTAATGTTTATACCATGCGGAAGGGTGTAATGCCAATCATACCCCCTAGTTGTCAAGTATCCTAGAAGGTTGAAGTAAAGAAAAAAAAAGTAGGGCGACATGCATTGAGCCAAAAAAAACCTGTTGTAGCTATGTTCTATAGATGTATTAACAGTCCTACGCTTAAACTTGGCACATTGTATGCCAGCCACTAATTTTTTAATGCGCCAATGATACATTTATGAATTTCCAAACACAATGGCATTCCATCTTGACCGAGTGCTCTCTCAAATTTATGAACTTGATAATTATCCAGGAAATGGAAAAATTAAGTCAGGTGGAGAAAGAATTTACTGAGTTGGAAGTCTCCTTAGAGCAATGCAAATCTATCTCCAGCTATCTTCTTCCCTGTCTGCATTGGAAGATCAAATAGTAGCGTCGAAAAACTTAAAATTCACCAAAGATAATGAGGACTATATTCTAGGCAATATTTATACCAAGCCAAAAATACCTTAGTCCATTTAGATAAAACCCAAATATGAATTCTACAAAAAACAAAGGCAGAAAAACTATAATTTAGCTCATCAGAGATTGATTCTTCTGATCAATCTGATAATTCCAAAAGCAAAAAAGACAACACAACAGAGACCATTATCTTTCTGATGGTGATAGAAGTGTTGATTTGGATGCTTCGACTACTAAACAAAAGGAATTTCCTTTACGACATACAAAAAACAATGTCATACGTACAGAAACATAAAAAGAGGTACAAACAACAGAATTACAACAAGAATGAGAATGCAGAGGAACTGATAATGAATGGGATTAATTCAGATAGATTTTATAGTGTCATTATTGTGTCAAAATTGTGTTTACTGATGCCTAATTATTTTTATTTTTTTTTTATCAAAAGGATTGAGCTTTGTTCCTTCAATCTTTTTTCTACAATTCTTGATATCAACAGGTTTGTTCGGTCATTAGCGGTCAAAAAATATTTTTTGACCGCTAATGAAGAGATTTTTAAATTTTCTTCACAAAACCAAAAACATGATATAAATTAGTCCATGGACTTATAGAACTACAACGAATATAGTGATCTATGCTTTCAAGAACAGTGTGCCCTCCTCAACTTGCAAGATTTACAGTCTAACATTCTACAAGGACATATTTTGGAAACCAAAATTGAGTACACTAATACGCACTTTTATCTCACTAATATCAGAAGTCTAGCTTTTGATACATTCCAAGCAACGGTTGAATGAGATCTGATATGCTTATATGATGTATCCAAGAAATACAAAAAAACCAACGTTAATAAAGTACTGCACTAAAACAACTCATGGACCACAGTAATGTAATCATTAAAATGGTGGATAAGGGGGCAAAGTGGCAATATTGGACAAAACAACCTATAAGGAGATGGCACGATCTATATTGTCAGATGTCAGAACATATACTGTAGAAAGTTAGATCAAGACCCAACACCAGCCTTCTCACTCATGTTAAAATGTCTTATGTCTGAAGGAGTTTATCAAGGTATATTCCAAGAAAAGACGAGCAAATTTCTCCTGCCTGAATTTCCATTCACTCCAATTTTTTACAGCCTCCCTAAAATCATAAAAATACCTTTCCTCCTGCTTTAAGGCTAATCATATCTGGAATTGGTTCCTTAAATGAACAAATGTGCCAGTGACTTGACCAACAATTGCAATTATTAGTAACAAGAACCCCCGAGTATATTAGGGACAGTAAAGAGGTATTAAAATTATTTGACCAATTTTTGTGGAGGCAGGAATTTCATGGGTTACTTGTGATGTCTCCACACTTTATTCATGTATGCCCCATGATTTGGCTGTTACATCCCTAGCCTATTATTTATATAAATGTAGCTAGTATTCTTAGGAATTATCTGAATATATATTGGAAATAACTAACTACTTATTACAACATCATTTTTTAATGTTTGATCAGCATCAGCATGGGCCTGATTTTCACCTTCTGTAGCTAATCTGTTTATTTTATGGTGGGAGGAAGAGTTCATATTTTCCAACTGAAATGCATTCACCACCAACATTGTCTTATAGGGGTGCTTCATAGGGGATATTTTGAAAACGTTTGATCAGACTTTGTTACATTTTTAAATGACAATAATCTGAATTTGAGGTTCACATCAAATTCCAATGTTTAAACGATCTCATTTCTTGATCTTGAACTAGAAGGGGACTGAAACAAACAAAAAGTACTATATCCCTGATCCCTGTTCATAAAACATTCAACGGGTAAAATGCTGTTGTCTGCAACAAGTTGTCACTCATCACATAAATATATCAGTTTCATACCAGTGGGTGAACATGTACAAAGACAGTTTGTATGTTCAAATATAGTTACATATAGTAACTAACTAAGCCATTTCAATCAGAGGTTGAAAACAAGGAGTTACCCTTTGTGAACTATTGATAGAGCTCAACAGAAAGTCAAAGGCTTTTCCCAATGTTCTCTTCTGTACGTGTGCAAACAAAAAATATATCACATAATGCAAAAGTTACTTTCAGTACTTCATGCAGTGAAGAATATAAAAAGATAATAGATGATATTCAGAAGAATCTCCCAATACTTTAACCCCTTTCTTTTTTGGTATGCTCATTTCTCTCTCCTCTCCTTCCCAGAGCCATAACTTTTTTTATTTTTCCACCTACATAGACATATGAGGGCTTTTATTTTGCAGGACAAGATGTAATTTCTAATAATGTTATTCATATTACCATAGAATATACTCGGAAACCGCAAAAAAATTCTAAGTAGGGCAAAATGTGAAAAAACGTACTTGAGCTGTGTTTGCGGGAGTTTAGTTTTTAAAGTGTTCAACCTTAGGTAGAAATAATGCATTATCTGTATTCTACATGTTAATATGCCTCTGCTAGTACCAGACATGTACGGTTTATGTTCCGTTTTGGTACTGTAAAAAAATTCCAAACATTTCCGATTTTTTCAATTTGCGCCGCGGCGCCATTATTTTCTGTGACCAATAACTTTTTAGTACTAACACCTACGGACCCGAGCGAGAGGCCTTTTTTGCAGGCTGAAATGTATTTTTTATTACTAGCAGTTTGGAATGCATGCAACTTTTTTGAGTAAATTTATTCCAATTATTGTGGGATGTGAAATGACCAAAAACCGCAATTTTGCCGTATGGAATTTTTTTCTTCTAAAGTGTTCAGTGTATGAGATAAATTATGTTATATTTTAATATATTGGCCTTTTTCAGACGCGATGATACCAAATATGTGTCACTTTATTATTATTATTTTTTATTTGTAAAATGACAAGAGGGGGTGATTTGAACTTTTAATTTTTTTACACATTAAAACTTTTTTTTTTTATTTAACTTTCAGTCCCCCTAGGGTGCTTCACTGCTACGGGGCTCGATCATTTATAAAGCCTAATGTATTGTATAGACAATGGAGGAGAGGGGTGGTAGTACAGCACTGGAGCGGAGATCTCAAAGTTAAAATCCAAATTCCTTTATTGAGAATCCATTAAAAACTTTCACACCTGTAGTGCATAGTCTGACGCGTTTCGGGTGATGCACCACCCTTAAACATAGCCTGACTCCCAATGCAACAGACAATTCTTATATGCCCCTATAAAATCACATCCCTTACCTGAATGTCCCGCCGGTGTGCTGATAGGAAGACGCCGCTGTAACTTCCGGACGGAAAATACGAAAACCGGACGTGACGAACGCGGCAAGCGCAATGGAGCAAGTGCTCCCAGCCGGGAATGGGCAAGACATGCGCAATAAAGCAATACCAACATTGATCTTAAAGCAGAACGGCGGAGCCTTCAGGGAAAATAAAACCAAATAACAAGGTTCCCAAGAGTACAATGATGCATATGAGTAAGGCATTAACATATAGAAGAAAAGAAGAAGAATTATATGGGACTGGATGCAATAATAACGCCTATCATAAATAGAAAAATAGAAAGATACAAAAATACATGAGGGCATTGTATAATCATACAATATATATAAAATTGGAAACTAAAATGCCCTGATAATTCAATATAATAAATGCTCAATGGGCAATCAATGTATGAGTATACCTAGAATTGAAACTAATCTAGTATAAGCTAGAAAATACACTAGAGGATATAAAATATCCAACCTGAGATGGAAAAACATAAAGTGGCATAGAGTGTAGTACTACACATAATATGAGGGATCATTAATAGTGAAACATAATTTCCCGTTTTAAGTTTAGGCCCTTTGGATATGGTGTATTCAGCGTGAATATCCAGAAGGCTTCACGAGCATGTAGAATGCGTTTTAAATCACCACCCCTAATGGGTTTACTGATCTTCTCTATACCCACAATCTGTAAATTTGCATAGTTATTATTGTGAGTCTCTCTAAAATGCATTGAGAGATTGGATCGATTACGGGGAGTGGTGTTAGTGATATCGTTTAAATGCTCTAGAAATCTAGTTTTTAATCATCTGGTGGTACTGCCTACATATTGAACATTGCAGGTTATGCATGTGGCAAGATATACCACATTGCATGAATTAGCTCTAATTGATATGCACTTTTAATGGGAAAAATGTTTTTTATTTTCACTATCAGAAAAGTGGGAGAAGGTTCACAAATTACAGGTACGGATGGTGGGTCCAAATCTATAGAATCCCGCAAAATTCAACCAGGTAGGTTTGCTTGTGCGAGATCGTATTACATTCGGGGAAAGGAGGTTCCCTAATGTTTTAGGTCTTCTGGGGACTACCCTGCATCCCTGAGACAGAATGGATTCGACGACATCATCCTCCCATAAGATAGGGAGGTATTTAAGAAACACAGACGAACACAGACAAGCTCTATTTATAAAGAACACTGGATAAAGTTCACCAAGACTTAGTGTGACTTTTGTAGTGGAATATCTTTATTATAAACGTTTGCTATTGAAATATTTCTTGGATATTGGGCAGCCTGGAACTTTATTGGATAAACATATTTCTAGTAACTGCAGGTCTCTTTGTAGCTGCAAAACTCCACTTTTATTATCAGTATACATTTCAGATCAGGTGTTCAATTTTACCCATTACACCTGTGACTGTTGATATTTCCACCTTGAACTTAAATTACAATCCAGCAATTTGTAGTAGACAAGGTTGTTGTTGCCAAAAAACCGTGTATCGTACGAAAACATCACAGTTACGTGTTTTTTGACTTTTGCGCACCCAGCTCTGTTCATTGACGCAGCATTCACGTTAAATCTTAAAAACCGCATGTCTATATTCACCACAGGTGTATTGAAAAGGTGCAAAAAATACCGTTGTATTATATCAAAACAAACAGTTTCGTGTTTTTGATTTTGCGCACCAGCATGTTCATTGACGCAGCATTTCGTAAATCTTAAAATCAGCAATTCTATATTCACCACGGTGATTGATCAGGTGCATAAAATACCGTTATTATATCAATACATAACAGTTAAGTTTTTTGACTTTGCGCACCAGCACTGTTCATTGACGCAGCATCTACGGTAAATTCTTAAAACTGCAATTCTATATTAACACAGGTGAATTTGAAAGGTGCAAAATATAACGTTTATTATTTCATATACATAACAGTTAAGTGTTTTTTGACTTTTGCGCACCCAAGCACTGTTTCATTGACGCAGTATCTACGTAAATCTTTAAACAGCAATTCTATATTCACCACAGGTGGAATTGAAGCGTGCAAAAAATACGTTTATTATATCAATACATAACATAAGTGTTTTTTGCTTTTGCGCACCCAGCACTGTTCATTTGACGCAGCATATTGTAAATCTTAAAAACAGCAATTCTATAATAACCACAGGTGAATTGAAAGGTGAAAAAATACGTTTTTATATCAAAAATAACAGTTACGAGTTTTTGACTTTTGCGCACACAGCACTGTAAATTGATGCTGCATCTACGTAAATCTTAAAACAGCAATTCTATATTCACCACAGGTGAATTGAAAGGTGCAAAATATACACTTTATTTTATCAATACTTATCAGTTACGTGTTTTTTGACTTTTAGCGCACCCAGCACTGTTCTTTGACGCTTAGCATCTCGTAAATCTTAAAACTGCAATTCTTATTCACCACCAGGTGAATTGAAAGGTGCATAAAAATACGTTTATTATATCTAAACATTAAAACTAAGTTCGTGTTTTTTGACTTTTGCGCACCCAGCAACTGTTCATTGACCGCTGAATCTACGTACGTAATCTTAAAACAGCATTTTATATTCACAACAGGTGAATTGAATAGGTGCAAAAAATTAACCGTTTATTATATCTAAAAAACATAAACAGTTTACGTGTTTTTTTGACTTTTGCACACCCTGCATGTTCATTGACGCTGCATTCTACGTAAATCTTAAAAAACAGCAATTCGTATTTTCAATCCCACAGTGATAGAAAGGTGCAAAAAAAATACGTTTATTATTATATCATAAAATAACAGTTACGTGTTTTTGAATTTTGCACACCCAGCAATGTTAATTGACGTCAGCATCTACGTATAATCTTAAAAAACAGCAATTCTTTATTCACCACAGGTGAATTGAAAGGTGCAAAAAAAACTACCGTTTATTATACCCAAACATAACAGATATTGTTTTTTGGACTGTTGCCCAGACCAGATTTGTAGATAGACACCTTGCAGCTAAATTTGAATCCAGCATTTTTGTTTTGATTAGAGGGATTTGAGGAATAGCTGTGATTTGCCGTCTTTTAATAAGGAGGACTTTCCAAAACTATTCCATATCCTTCTCAAATTCTTTTTTTTTCTGAACATGGAGCGAAATGCTAGGTGGTAACGAGCAAAGAGGGGGGTAAAGCACATGGAGGTAGAGGTTCGAGAGAAGGTGCTCTTCCAGTGCTGGACGACAACCACGCATGCCAAGCGGATCGTCAGTTGCAGGACCCCATCAGGCCTGTCTCGCTGGGTCAGGGCCCTGTGAATCTAAGTAACGAACATCGTCGCCAATCTGTCCTTCAGTGGTTAATGCAACCTGCATCTAGCAGTCTTACCTCCTCGTCCTCGCAGTCACGGCCACAAATGTCGTCATCAGCATCATCAGCAACATGAAGCAGCCCAAATGTCAACTCGTGTACCCACCACTGTGGATAATCCATTGTCTGAAGACCTCTTTGTGACAAAATGCGGTTGGGGTCAGAAGGCATGTTAAAAGATCAAGAGGATGATTTAGTCTGCTCTGACGCCCAGTTACTGATGCCATCAGAGGAGGTGAAGGAAGCCGGTCAATCGGCAAAAATCCCGGGCGGTCGGCAACGCCTTGCAGTGCCCCTTGCTTGTAGCCCGCAGCTTCTGGATGCAGAAAGTCAGGACGACCAAGTCACCTGTGTTGATGATGATGATGATGACGACATTGCGGATCCATCCTGGTCTTTTCCGCAGAATTTGCTTGCGAGCGCTTCATCAGTGGACGAGGAGGAAGACGATGGGGTAGTGTCAATACGGGTCCCGCCACAAAAAGGGAGAGGGCGGTCGCAGAAGTCCGCTGATATGATTCCGCCAGCCACGGTCAGCGCAAACCCGCTCCTCGCTTATCGCCGTCAAAAAGGTCCAGGACCTCTCAAGCCTGGGCCTTCTTTGAGCAAGCCTCTGATTCACCCAGCGATGTCATATGCCGCCTTTGCCGTAAACGCATAAGTAGAGGCAAGAACCTTAAGTGGTTAACCACCACCAACATGTCTAGTCACATGCAGCGAATGCATGAGTTGAAATGGAGGGAACACTTGGCCAAAAAAGGCCAGACCGACGCCGGGCCTCCAACCACTGTCACACCCTCTGTCTCCGCCTCCTCCTCCTCCGCCACCACCAAGCGTTCCTCAGCTGCCCATGTCTCTCAGAGTCATGATCAGGGATCAGCCTCCGCTTCAGCCTCCACCGTCGCCCGAGTACCACCAGCACCACCAGAGACCCATCCTACCCCTTCTCCTTCCGCCAGTTTGACGACCTGCACGCCGTACAGCGGCCAGTCTAGCAGCCAGCCTTCTGTCTTCCAGGTTTGGGAGCAGAAGAAACACTTTAACCCAAACCATCCAAAGCCAAAAGCCTGAATGTCGGCATTGCCAGGCTTTTGGCCTTGGAAATGTTGCCTTTCCGTCTGGTGGACACAGATGGGTTCCGCCACGTCATGGCCCTCGCTTGCCCCAATACCAGATGCCGAGCAGGCATTTCTTTGCCAGAAAAGCCGTCCCTGCCCTGGCCAGCCACGTGTCATCTAAAATTTCAAGCGCGTTGTCTGCATCTGTGTCCGGAAAAGTCCATCTCACCACCGACACATGGACTAGTAAGCACGGCCAAGGCCGCTATATCTCTGTGACAGCTCACTGGGTGAGCTGGGTGGATGTCTCTGGGGGTGACGGTGGCTCTCAGGCTCGGCGCACGCTCTTCAAACCGCAGGGATGGTGCAGGGCTCTTTCCCCCAAGGTCCTCTGGTGGCATCACGTGCCCAGAGACACCAGGCCGTGTTGAAATTAATCTGCCTTGGAGACCGTCCACACACAGGTCAGGAGCTGTGGACGGCTCTAAGCAACGAGACCGAGCGCTGGCTGGGTGACAAGAACCTTGTGCCAGGCAAGGTGGTGTGCGATAACGGGCGAAATCTGCTGGCCGCCTTAAGATCGGTAGGCTGGAGCACATCCCTTGCCTGGCACATGTCATGAACCTTGTCGTCCAGAAATTTCTAAAGAGCTACCCGGGTCTGGACTGCCTGCTGAAGAAGGCTCGAGGTCTGAGTTCGCACTTCCGCCGTTCGCACCCTGCTTCGTCCGCCTGGCTGCGTTGCAGCGTCAGCTCGGCCTCCCCGTCAACCGTCTCATTGTTGACGTGGCAACACGCTGGAATTCCACCCTCCACATGCTCCAGCGATTGTGGCAGCAGCGCAATGCCATTACGCAGTACGAAGTGACACATGGCCTGACAAGCAGCGGTACGGACCTCGGGGTGTTGAACCACCGAGAGTGGAGGCAGGTGAAAGAGCTCTGCACCATCCTTGCCAGTTTTGAAGAAGCCACCAAAATGGTCAGTGCGGACAATGCCCTTGTCAGCATGAGCATTGTGGTGATCTTAGTTCTGGAACGATCGTTGGACACTCTGAAACAACAGGTCCCGCCAGCGACGGAGGAGGAGACGGACACAGATGCGGACACGGAGCCTTTCTCTCCGTCAAATCCACAAGGCCCGACAGTTTCACAATTTCATCGGTCTTCATTAGGCAGTGGTTCGGGGTCCAGAGCTAGTGCAAGGTGGCGCATCAGCTCTCAGGGTGCATCATCTCAGGCAAGTCAGGGCTGTGTTGAAGCTGTGCCGGAGGCAGCGGAGGAGGAGGAGGAGGAGTAGGTATTCCTAGACACCGATGTTACCGACGTCCCTGCCTTGGAAAGAGGTTGGCGCGAATTTGAGGCGGAGGAGGAAGATGAGGAAGATCAGTTTGCTAGTGCCCCTCGACCCAGAGGCTTGGGAAATCAGGCTCCATCTCTCACATGAGTGCTTGGATGCTCCATTTCCTCCAACATGATCCTCGCATTAAGGCCATCAAAATGAACAACAGTTACTGGGTGGCCACCCTCCTGGATCCCCGGTACAAAACAAAAATCAGCACTTTCCTTCCACCCACCCAAATAGAGAGTAAAATGCAGGAAATGGAGACCTTGCTGATTGATCAACTGGAGACATCTGTTGCGTCTGCTTCACGTTCCCCAAATGTCACGGTGGAACAACATCAGCGACGTGACAGCAGTAGAGTGCCAAGTAGGCGTAGCGGCAGCAGCAGGCAAGGTGGCAGAAGCCTAATGGGTGACCTCTGGCAATCTTTGTTTACCACCTCACCAACGCATGCAATGCAGGGCACACATCCAACACACAGAGATCAGCTTAAGATCATGGTGCACGACTATCTGCGTCTCAACACCGATGTTTTTGCATGTGTTCCGGACCCAATAGACTTCTGGGTATCCAAAATGGACGAATGGCCCGAGCTGGCTCGTCACGCCATAGAGGTGTTGTCCTGCCCAGCAGCCAGCGTCATATCTGAGCGGACCTTCAGCACAGCTGGAGGAGTCATTACAGACAAACGCATCCGGCTTTCCACAGATATGTGGATCGTTTGACTTTCATCAAGATGAATCAGGCATGGATCTCTGATGATGTTGTGGCCCCAATTGCCGAGGTCACCGATTAGTTGCCAGTCTACTTCACATTCCTTTTCAAACAGAAATGGTCCTCTTGAAAACTTTTTTTTAAAATGATCATTTCTTACTGCAATTTTTATTCTCTTTTCCCAACAGTTCATTTTGCTGGTTTTGCTGTGAGGAGACTGTAAAAGACAGCAAGGTTTCATGACAACACCGTATTCCATTTACTCACTTTATCTTAAGAAGTTTTCGCATTGTCAATGGTTTTGAGGTCATGTTGCTGTGAGATACAGCAATAATCATGGTCCTTTGGAACAGAAATGTGACTTCTAAGTGGCATTTCCCTCACAATTTTTAATAGTGGCTGAGAAGTCATATTTATAATTTTTTGGGGATCATGTATTGCTGGGAGATAACAGCTATATTATGGTCCTTTGTAACAGAAATGTGACTTCTAAGTGGCATTTCTCCCTTCACAATATTTAATAGAGGAGAGAAGAAAGGGGGTTTTCATATTTATAATTTTTTGGGGTCATGTTGCTGTGAGATACAGCAATATAAATGGTCCTTTTTGAACAGAAAAGTGGCTTCTAAGGTGTCAATTTCACCGCCTCACAATTTTTTAATAGTGCTGAGAAGTCATATTTATAATTTTTGTTTGGGGGTCATCGTAGCTGTGAATACAGCAATAGATCATGGTCTTTGGAACAGAAATGTGGCTTCAAAGTGGCATTTCCTCCCTCACAATTTTTACAGTGCTGAGAGTCATTTTAATAATTTTTTGGGTCATGCTGCTTTGAAATGCAGCAATACTACAGGAACCTATTAAAAAAAAAAAGGTTGTTTCTAACAGACATTTGTTCCACAATTGACCAAAGTGGCTCAGGGTCATGCATTGAATTTTTTTGGGGCATTTTGCTGTGACATGGCAGCTATACTAACATGTCCTATTCTAAAAAATGTTGTATCTTACAGACATTGTTCTTCACAATTGTCAAGAGTGAGCTTCAAGGGTGATGGTGCTGTCAAAACAGGAATAGGTGGGACACAGTTGAATGGGACACATATAGCAAGATCTTTAACATAGCATCAATCCATTATTGAAAAACCCATTTAATACATGACAAAAAGAGAAACAAAGACATGGTGGTATTCCATCCTATTTAAAAATGTGGTTTTCCTAGAATTAAAGTACTAAAAAACTTGCATTTACAAAATAAGCTGTTAAAAAAATTCCTCTGAATTGTACAAGGGAGGTACATGAAAACTTGACCAATGAAGTTATTCAGTAGGACATGGTAGTATGGAGCAAAACGGACAAAGTAGAACAAAGTAAAGAGACCATTTCCTCCAGCACGTTGAGTAAAATGAAGAAAAATTATGCCAAGATAAAGGCACCTGGGTGTAACAGGAGCGTTAACCACCATATTTCCAAGAGGAAGCTCAATTGGTCCACACACATACGAGGGGCAAAAAGCGCTCACCACAGGTATTGACCTGGTGTAAACAGAGAGGCCTGGAGTTCTCACACTTCCGCTTCCACACTCTGCTTCAGCACACAGTTTTTGTTAGTTGCGCGTACATCAGGCATTTTAACCCTGCGTGGTTAATAAATTTTTTGAAAAAGGACGCCAGCCTGGTCTTTCACCGCACCCACTGTAACTCCGCCCTGGTCATGTCTGTGGCCCAGGACAGGATAGTCAATGTCCATTCAACTAAAATGGTGGTTTGAATGACTCCATTTTCCGTCACTTTTAAATGTTGGGGGTCATGCAGTTGGGGCTCATGCAGTGGCCCAGGACAGGTATAGTCAATGTCCAGAGAAACTAAAATCGTGGGTTGAAATACTCCTTTTTTTCCCGCACTTTTTTAAATGTTGGGGGTCATGCAGGTTTTGGGGCTCATTCTTGGCCACAGGACAGGTATAGTCAATGGTCCAGTTGAACACTAAAAAAAGGGTGAGTTGAAGACTCCTTTTTCCCGGCACATTTTTAATGTGGGGGTCATGCAGGATTGGGGCTCATGCTGTGGTCGCCCAGAGACAGGTATGACAATGTCCAGTTTCAACTAAAATGGTGGTTGAAAGACTCCTTTTTTTTTTTTCTCGGCACATTGTTAAATGTGGGGTCAATGCAGGTTGGGGCACATGCTGTGGCTCAGACATAAGGTAAAGTCAAATTGCAATTCAACTAAAATGGTGGTTGAATGCCTCCATTTTTCCATCGCTCTTTTAAATGTGGGTCATGCAGGTTTGGTGCTCATGCTGTGGTCCAGACAGGAATAGACAATGACCAGTGAAACTAAAAAGGAGGTTGAAAGACTCACTTTTTCCGGACTTTTTAAATGTGGGGGGTCATGCAGGTTTGGGCTCAATGCAGTGGCTCAGGACAGGTATAAGTCCAATGTCCAATTCAACTAAAATGGTGGTTGAAGACTTTCGCTTTTTCCAGCACATTTTAAATGTGGGGGTCATGCAGGTTTTGGGCGCATGGGGTGGCCCAAGACAGGTTATACGTCAATGTCCAGTTCAACTAAAATGGGTTGGTTGAAAGACTCCTTTTTTTCCCGCACTTATTAATTGTGGGGTCATTGCAGGTTTGGGCTCATGCTGTGGCCCATGACAGGTATAGTCAATGTCCGTGAAACTAAAATGGTGGTTGAAAGACTCCTTTATTCCGGCACTTTTAAATGTGGAAGGTCATGCAGTTTGGGGCTCATGCTGTGGCCCAGGACAGGTAAGCAATGTCCAGTTTCAAACTAAAATGGTGGTTTTGAAAGACTCCTTTTCCCGGCACTTTTTTAAATGTGGGGGTCATGCAGGTTTGGGGGGGCTGCATCTGTCGCCCAGGACAGGTATAGTCAATGACCAGTGAAACTAAAAATGGTGGTTGAAAGACTCCTTTTTCCGCACTATTTAAATGTGGGGTCATGCAGGTTTGAGGGCTCATCAGTGGCCCAAGACAGGTATAAGTCAATGTCCAGTTTTCCAAAACTAACATGTTGGTTTGAAAGACTCCTTTTTCCGGCACTTTTTAAATGTGGGGGTCATGCAGGTTTGGGGCACAGCATGGGGCCCAAGACAGGTAAATCAATGTCCCATGAAACAAAAATGGTGGTTGAAAGACTCCTTTTCCGGCACTTTTTAAATGTGGGGGGTCATACCGCAGGTTTGGGCTCATGCTGCGTCCAGGACAGTGATATCAATGTCCATTTCATTAACATATGGTTCAAATCATACATGCTTTCTGCACTTTTAGAATTTGTGGGTGATGCATGTTTAAGGGTCAGGCTGTGGTACAAGACAGGGATAGTAAATGGTCTGTGACTTTTTTTCTGTGACTTTTTATAACCTAAGAGTTGTTGCCTAAGAATGAAGCAACGTATCCATTTTTACTGATGTGGATGTTAATTTCAGCTTCTCCAGCCTTTGTTTGGGTGGTAATAATGAAGTGTTGTTCTCTCCATAGACTTTAATGGTCAACGCAAGCATAATCGATGCTCACTATAGAATAACCTTATCGATAGCGGCCGACTAATCGACTATCGATCGATCTCGATAGCCAACGCAATCGCTCAACACTAATGCAGACACATGATTTCTCAGCGATTTTAGACTTTTTTTTAGCTTAGGGAATCATAGACAGTAATAGTTAGGGAGTTATTGTATTGCTGGCTTCATCTTTCCTATCTTTATTCTGATTGACGAAAAGTTATATAACTTATATATAAGCTATATGTATCGCTAATCAATATAATATAGTGACTTTTTATATATGTTATATAAGAAAAGTTCACAATATTGCGATAGTGATATCGATTGATATCATTATTGCATTGTAGTCACCGTTAGCAAATCTCCTATAGAAATAAATCTATTTCAAACAGTTGCTGCTTGGTAACAATTTTATTGAGCACCCAAAAGTTCATTTTATTAGATTTGGGGGTACAGCTATTGCATAAGAAACCATTAGAAAATCTCCTATAGAAAGAAATCTATTTCAAACAGTGGTTGCTTGGTCAAAATTTTATTGAGTGGCCATAACTTCATTTTAGCAGTTTTGGGGATATAGCTATTGCATAAGACACCATAAGCAAATCTCCTATAGAAAGAAATCTATTTTAAACAATGATTGCTTGGGTTAAAATTTTATATGACCTCCAAGAGTTTTAATTTTTAATCAGTTTAGGGGGTAACAGCTATAACAGAAACACCGTCGCAAAATATCCATAAAAGAAGTCTATTTCAAACAGTCTTTGCTTGGTCAAAATTTTGTTGAGCACCCAAAAGTTCACTTTATCAGTTTTGGGGGTACAACTATTGCATAAGACACCGTTAGCAAATCTCCTATAGAAAGAAGTCTATTTCAAACCGTTGTTGCTTGGTCAAAATTTTATTGAGTGCCCAAAAGTTCATTTTATCAGTTTTGGAAGTATAGCTGTTGCATAGGACACCGTTAGCAAATTTCCTGTAGAAAGAAGTGAATTTCAAACAGTGGTTGCTTGGTCAAAATTTTTCTTTTTTTCCAATTTAGGGTGTAGAGTTCTTGCATAAGACACCGTTAGCAAATATGCAATAGAAAGAAGTCTATTTCAAACAGTGGTGGCATGGTGACAATTTTATTGAGCACCCAAAACTTCATTTTATTAGTTTTGGGGGTACAGCTATTGAATAAGACACTGCTAGCAAATCTCCTATAGAAATAAATCTATTTCAAACAGTTGCTGCTTAGTAACAATTTTATTGAGCGCCCAAAAGTTAATTTTATTAGTTTTTGGGGTACAGCTATTGCATAAGACACCGCTAGCAAATCTCCTATAGAAAGAAATCTATTTCAAACAGTGGTTGCTTGGAAATAATAATAAGAATAATACTAATAATAAGAATAATAAGAATAATAATAATCTTTATTTATATAGCGCCAACATATACCGCAGCACTAAACAAATTCAAGTGAAAACATACAGTCATTACACAATAAAAGTACTTACAAATAACACAAGGTGTGAGGGCCCTGCTCGTGAGAGCCTACAATCTATTAGGGTGTAATTGTGGAAACATACTGAAGAAGTGCCAAGTTTACAATGGACCGGCCATGTTTCATAATAGTGGTGGTATACATGAAAAAAAGGATGAACCTCCACCCAGACTGTACATCGAGTGAGAGCGCGCGGAGAAGACGGTGCCTGTGAGATGCCCAAGTGCATGGAGTTACAGATGTGTGTGATAGCATTAGGGATCTTGGTGGGCCCCAGACCGAGAAGATGTATTTTCAGGGCCCTCTTAAAACTGTGAGGGTTTTGATTGCCTGATCGCCCGCGTAGCATATTCCAGAGCAATTTGGGTGCCGCACGTGTGAAATCTTGTAGGCGGGGGCATGATAAAAATTTTATTGAGCTGCACCAAAAAGTTTTCATTTAATTCCAGTTTTTTGGGGGTACAGCTATTGAATAAGACACCACTAGCAAATCTCCTATAGAAAGAAGTCTATTTCAAAACATCGTTGCCTTGGTCAATTTCACTGACACCCAAAAGTCATTTTAGCGTTTTTGGTGGTACAGCTATTTCCATAAGAACCGTTTATCATCCTCCTATAGAGATAGAAATCAAATTTTTCAAACAGTTGTTGATTGGTAAAAATTTTATTGAGTGCCCAAAAGTTCATTTTATCAGTTTTGGGAGTATAGCTGTTGCATAAGACACTGTTAGCAAATCCCATGTAGAAAGAAGTGTATTTCAAACAGTGGTTGCTTGGTCAAAATTTTTCATTTTTTCCAGTTTGGGGTGTAGAATTCATGCATAAAGCGCCATTAGCACATATCCAATAGAAATAAGTCTATTTCAAACAGTGGTTGCATGGTGTTAATTTTATTGAGCACCCAAAAGTTCATTTTATTAATTTTGGGGGTACAGCTATTGCATAAGACACCAGTAGAAAATCTCCTATAGAAAGAAATCTATTTCAAACAGTGGTTGCTTGGTTAAAGTTTTATTGAGCGGCCATAACTTCATTTTTGCTGTTTTGGGGGTACAACTAATGCATAAGATACCGTTAGCAAATCTCCTAAAGAAAGAAATCTATTTCAAACAGTTTTTTTGTTTGGGTTTAAAACTTTTTTAATTGAGCGCACCAAAAGTCTTTTTAAATTTTTTGGGGGGTAAGCAATTGCATAAGACAGTTTTGGCAAATCTTTATAAAAAAGAAAATCAAATTTCAAACATTGTTGCTTGGCCCAAAATTTTTAAATTAGGGGCCAAAATTAAAATTTTAATCATTTTGGGTAACAAATTGCATAAGCCCCTTTAAATAGCAAATCTACTATAAAAAAAAAATAAATTTTTCAAACAGTGGTTGTTTGGGTCAAATTTTTAATTAAGTGGCCATAATTTTTATTTTTGCTGTTTTGGGGGTACGGGCTAATGCATAAAGAAACCTTTAGAAAATCTCCTATAAAAAAAATTCTATTTCAAACAGGGGGTTGTTTGGGTCAAAATTTTTTATTAAACTCACAATGGTTTTTTTTTATCTTTTTTTGGGGGGGTAAAACTATTGCATAAGAAACCATTAGCAAAAAACCTATAAAATAATTCTTTTTTCAAACATTTCATTTTTTTTGGTCAAAAATTTTATTTGATCCCCAAAAAGTTCTTTTTAAACATTTTTGGGGAGTAAGCTTTTTGCATAAAAACACCAAAAGAAAAATCTCCGTAGAAAAATCAAAATTTTCAAAAAAGGGTTTGGGGGGCTTGGGGGGGGGGGTTAAAAAATTTTTAATTTTTTCCATTTTTGGGGTGTAGATTTTTTGCTAAAAGACCATTAGCAAATCTCCCAGGGAAAAAAAAAAACCTTTTTCAAAATATGTTTTTTTTGCTGGGGGGTAAATCATGGGGGATTAAAGGGAAAAGGGGTCCTTTTTTTCCCATTTTTGGGGGGAAAGGGTTTCCTTACGAAAAGAATTATTTCCCCAAACCTTAGTTTTTTAAAACATTTAGTTTTTTGAACATAGAGAAAAATAGAGGGGAAATGAGCAGGAGGGATGTAAGATGGGAGCGGGAGTACGAAAAATGCTCCTCCTTCCAGTCCCTCCAAAAAACACACAAGTTAAGCACTGGTCATCGCAACCCCAAACCCACCCTTTTCCCCCATTGTTTTCTGGGTTCCCTTTTGCGTTGCCAAATTTGTTCTTAAATTTATTAACACACCCGCATCCATTTTTTTTAACCTTCTTCCTCTCAGTCACGGAAAACAAATTTCATAAACATCATCACCCCCCAACCTGAATAAAAACCCCAGGCCCAAAATGTCACCCAAAAATACAGACCGCTCAAATAACCCAAATTTTCTGAAAACTCTTTGATAAAACAATGGGGTTTTTGGGGTCAGAAGGGCTTTTCCCAAAAAATAAAGGGGCCAAAAGGGGGATTTTTTTGCCCAATCGCTAATGCCCTCAAAAAGAAGAATTTACCGGCCCCTGGGCAGAAACCCCAAGTGGTCACAATGCCTCCAGTGCCTTTTACTTCTAGCCCACCGCTTGAGGGTGAAAGACGGCCCAGGAAAAGGGAAGTAAACCTTTTAATGATGATGATATTGTGGTTTCCAACGGGTCTTTTGACAGAAAGCGGGCTGCATCATAAGGGGAGGAGGAGGATGATGGGGTAGTGTTTGTGCTGCCCCTGGCCTCAAAAAGGAACGGCAGTCACAAATTCCCCGCTGACTTTACAAAACACCCGCCATGGTCAGTGGTGGCAGGAAAAAACTGTTTTTTAGGTTTTTCACCGTCGAAGAGGTCCAGGACCTGTGAAGCCGGGCCTTTGTCGATAAAAACCTTAGATTTCCTGAGTGATGCCAAAATCCCAAGGTTTTGCTTTCAATGCGTCAGTGGGGAAAAGAATCAAAGATTTTTTAAGGGCACCATGAGCATAAACAGGTACAAGCAAAAGGGCCCCACGCAGGCCCTTGGGCCCTTCCAACCATTTTAAAAATTTTAAATTCCCCTGGGCCATTTCCCAAAGGCCAATGGCCCTCTGCTGCTGATTGCCCGGAAAGCAGCATAAGAAACCAAACCAAACCCTGCCCCCAGATACGCCCAGGCTGATTCCCACCACCACAACACACCCCTAAAACCTTTCCCCCTTTCCCAAACCAGGTGATCGCAGGCCGTACAGCGACCAGTCCAACAGCCACCCTTCGTGTACCGGGTGGGAGTATAAGAAAAAAAATTTAAACCCGCAACCATCCTAAAGCCAAAAGCCTGAATTCGGAAAATTGCCAGGCTTTTGGGCCCTTGGAAATGTTGCCTTCCCCCCTCGTGGTCATAGAAGGGTCCACCCCCGTCATGACCCCCGGCTGGCCCCCAAAATCAAAAACTGAGCATCCCTTTCCCTTTTCCGAAAAGCCTTTCCCTTTTCCCGGCCGCCACGTTTCGAAAAGACTCCAGCTTTTTGGGTGCATCTGCGCCACCAAAGTCCATCCCTCCAAAACACATGGACTAAAAGCAAGGTCAAAAGGTGTTTCCCGCCATTTACCTTTTCACTTTTGGGGGAGGGTTTGGAAAACTTTTTTACACTGCTGGGATGGTGGCAGAGTCCCCGATACCCCAAACCCCCGACAGGGAACACCTGCCAAAGAAATCAGGCCCCTTTTCAAAATTAATTTGTCTTGAGAAACCCTCAACACATAGGGAAGGAGCTGGTACAGCTCTGAGCCCCTCAGACCGCCCCGGCCCGGGTAAATAAGAAAACCCGGGGCCATGCAAAGGGTTTTTTGCACAAACGGAGAAACCATGCCCCTTTTTTGGGTTGGGAGGCCCTTTCCCATCCCTTTTCCCCGTCAACACCCTATGAATCTGATTGTTCATACATTTCTCAAGCACTATCCGGGTCTTAACTGTCTGCTGAGGAAGGCTCAAGGTCTTTGCTCACACTTCCGGCATTAACACCCTTCTTTGGCATGACTTGCAGCGGTGCAGCGGCATCTGGGCATCCCTGTCAACTGTCTGATATGTGCTGTGGCAACATGCGAAATTCCCCAAACCCCCCATAACCCCAGCGATTGTGGGAGCAGCGTAAGCCATTAAAGCAGTTGGGAAATTTCCACATGGGCCCACTAGCCCGTGTTCGGAACACTGGTTTTTTTTTCGATCCATAGAGAATGGGGCCAGGAGAAGATCTCCCGCACCATCCTTGGCATTTTGAAGAGTCCAAAAAAAAAATGGTCATCCGGGTGATGGCATTGTCAACATGAAACCCTTGTGGTTTTTTATTTTTACTGGAACAATGGGTTTGGCAAACCGCCCAAACGCGGGAGCAGGGGCCCTGGGGGGGATGCGGACCCCAACCCCTTTAAACCCAGGATGTTTAAAGGGCCCCAAATGTTTCCAATTGTATAGGGCTTCTTTTGGCGGAAATTACCCAGGGCGGTTTAGGACGGCATCCAGGGGTCTTTGACGGCAGGGTAAAGGGAATTTGGGAAAGGGTGAGGAGGGAGGGGTTTGACACTGTAAATTTCCCTTTAGTGGAAAAGTTGGCACAGAAATTTCAGGGGGAGGAGGAAGAAGAGGAAAATCTGGTTGTGCCCCTCAACCCCCGGGGCTTTTGGGAGAAAACCCCCGCAGCATCTCACCCCAAGATGCTTGGATGCTACATACCTGCAACATGATCCACGCATCTAAGAATAAAAATGAACAGCGAGTACGGGGGGCCCACCCTCCTTGATCCATGTTACAAGACAAAAGGGGAGCATTTTTCCACTCACAGAAGTTGACAGTACACTGCAGGATTTGAGACAGTGTCTTTGACCAACTCGAGACACTTTTGCATCTTCTTCACATTCTAATGTCATGGTGGAAACAACGCAGCAACTTTGCCAGCAGTAAAAATGGCAATTTAGCTCTGCAGCAGGCAAGATGTTGCGGGGGACCCTAATGGTGATATTTTGGGCAATAAAGGGTTTTACCACCTCCTCAACGCCCTGCAAGGCATTTAGCATTCAGACACACAGAGACCGCCTTAAGACCTTGGTCCATGACTACCTGTGGCTCAACACCAATGTTTTTGGACTTGGTCTGGACCCATTCGATTTCTGGGTGTCTAAACTGGATCAATGGCCTGAGCTTGCCTGACACGCCATAGAAGTTTATCCTGCCCAGCAGCCAGCGTTTTCTCGGAATGCACATTCAGCACAGCTAATGGGGTGATGACAAATGTATCCATCTTACCCCTGACAATGTGGATCATTTGACATTTATAAAAATTAATCAAGCGTGGATCTCTGACCATTTTGTTGGCCCGGTTGCCAATGTCACTGACTAGTAAACTGTAGCACGTCTTCTGGACAATGTGAAATACACATTTAAACTGCACTACATCCCCTGTCTCTAGTTCCTGTGCCTGGTGCTTCTACAAATTGTATTGTACCAACAGCTAGATTTAGAAGACTTACGGCTGCATTTATTTTGAAATATACACCTGTATGACCTTGATGTGCAATGCATACACCTCTTACTCCTCCTCCTTATAGCCCTCCAAATCTTTATGTTTTAAATGCCTCCACCTTACTACCCCCAAAAAGTACTAAGCCTTTTTATCCTGCACCGATGTGTTCTTTTTGGCATGTTCTTGTGCCCTAATGGTACCCCGCCCTAACTTGTCAAAACCGGAACCCCAATTTTCCCCCCACGTCTTTCTCTCTGCCAGCACTGGTATCCACCTAATGTGTCAAACCAAACCTCCATGTTCCCCACTGCCAGTTCACTCCAGCAAGGGAAATGCTCCTAATCTTGTCGAACCGAAAACTTCCATGCTCCCCACTCCCATTTCTCGCGCCAACAAGGGAAAATTCGCCTAATGTGCAACTGGAAACCCCTTTTTCCCCACTGCCATGTTCTCACTCCCAGAAATGGTACTGCCCCCTTTATTTGTAAAACCGGGAACCCCCATTTTCCCCCCTGCCAGAAATAGTAATGTCGTTTTAATTTGTTAAACCCCATAACCCCCAGCTCCCCACAGCCATTTCCGCGCCAGCAATGGAATGCCCCTAATTTTGTCGAACCGAAACTTCCTTTCCCCCATGCCATGTTTCGCTCCCCGCGATGGCAACCCACCTAACCTTGTCGAACCGAAAACTTCCATGCTCCCCACCCCAGTTCCGCTCCAGCAAGGGGTAAGTCTCCAATCTTGTCAACCGAACCCCCCATGTTCCCCACTACCATGTTTCACTGCCAGCAAGGGTAGCCCCCCAAATCTTGCAAACCGGAACCTCCAGCCCCCACGCCATACTTTTTGCTGCCACAATGGTAATGCATTTAATCTTTTTCAATCGTAACATCAATGTTTCCAACTGCCATGTTCTCGCTGCCAGCAATGATAATGCCGTCTAATCTTGTTGAACTATAACTTCTATGTTCACTTTTTGCCCATGTTCCCCGCTCCCCGAAATGATAATGCTGCCCTAATTTTGTTAAACCGTAACATCCATGTTCCCAACTACCTGTTCTCCCTCCCCACAAGGGTAATGCCGCCTAATCTTTCGAATGAACCTCCATGTTACCCACTCCCATGTTCCACTCCCAGCAATGGTTCCCCCCCCCCCTAATCTTTTTGAAACCGAAACTTCCTTTCCCCACTGCCATGTTCCCTCCCCACAATGGCAATGCCACCTAATCTTGTCGTTTTGGATACCCATGTTACCCACTGCCATGTTTTGGGCCCCCACCAATGGTGCGCCCCCAAATTTTGTCGAACGTAATCTCCATTTTCCACACTGCCTGTTCAGCTCCCCAAAATTGTAATGCTGCCAACTTGCCGAACCAAAACCCTCCATTGCCCCTTGCCATTTCCCCGCGCCCCCCAATGGTACTGCCGCCTAATTTTTGGAACCGGGCCCCGATCCCCCATGCATTTCTCGTGCCCCCAAGGTACTGCCGCCTAATCTTGTCGAACTGGAACCTCCATGTTCCCCACTGCCATGTTCCCCATTGCCATCTTCTTGCTGCTACCAATAGTACTGCCGCCTAATGTGGTCGAACCGCAATCTCCATGTTCCCCATTGCCATGTTCTCGCTGCCCCAATGGATGCCACTAATGAGTCCGCGCCCTCCAATAGCTACGCCCATGGGGTTGCAAGCGTCCTCCTCATCTTTCAATTAGCCATTGAAAGTTAACTATTTTAGCCTTGATTTTTTTTCCGTCACTCTTAAGCCAAAATTTTTTTTCCCCAATGTTCCCCGTATCCAGTTTTTCTGTTTTGGATGAATTCCCGCTTCTCCCACCCTTTAAAATTTAAAAATTAACCTAACATCTTTCACATTGACTTTTTGGGGTTCGAATTTGAGGTCAAAGTTTCGACCCGAACAACTGAAAATTTGAGGTTCGACTCGAACTCAAACTTTTTGGGTAGGCTCATCACTAGTTACAGGTATCTGAAGCAGAAAACAAGTCTCATTAGAGAAGGCAATCCTTTGCCAATCAGTATAGGTCCAATTTTTAATGAATGAAAAATTTAACCCTATGTATTTTCAAAAAACTTTTTTCAATGAGCAAAGCAAACAAAAAGGGAAAACATATTTCTAAAAAAAATCACTTGTAAGTGCAATATGGATTCCTAGGACTACAGTTTCCTGACCAGATGCAACCAGGGACACTGTGGCCAATGGTACCAGGACAGCAGAAAAAAAACTCCAGTAATACAGGGTGGCAGGCTTTGGACAAAGGAATAAGGAATGGACTTTGGGAAAAGGGTCCAACACCCCGACTTGGAACTTATGCGAAGTAGTAAAACCCCCGCAACCCGGAACCCGATGAAGAACCCTGGACTGGAACCGAACACAGCACAGCCAGCTTGTAACTAGATAGCAGACACCAGAAACTTTAGATACAGTACACCCTAAGACTTGTGACAAAGTACCATGCAGCAAGGGGTCATGAAACCGACGAAGCAGCACAGAAACAGTAAACAGGAGGAACATGGATAGCAGCAGCAGAAGACAGTAAACAGGATACCAGTACCAGACCAGGACAGGACACCAGTAAACATGAAATATTGAATTTTAATCCAAAGGGCAGAAGCAAAGATGACAACCAAGACAGGCTGAGGTCAGAACTAATTAGGATAGAGTAGAGTCACAGGATACAGAAACACAGAAACTCAGAAACGCAGAGGGCTTGAGCACTAGCACAGATGACCCCAAATACTACATAATAATTATGCCTAGCGTGGTGGTAGTGACAGTTATTTATAGCTCACAAATCACGAATCAAAGTGAGTTTTTAACCAGGGGAGTCAACCATCACCATACTGGAAGGATACGAAGACACAAAAGAAGCAGCACCAACACCCAGGATGAAAAGACATGTTGCTGTCAGAGGGGAGGCAAGGGACATAGCAGATCATGACACTTTGTTAGCCAAGGTGCAATGACAATTTATCTGCTTCAGTCCCATAGGCTTTGCTGAACTGTTGTTTTGGACACACGTATGGTAGCCCCCCTGGTGCATTTTGGCAGTGAGCTGCTCCAATGTAGCCTGGACCAGCCTCACGCACCTTAGTAGCTGACAATCATGGTACTTGGCTCTCCGCAGTTTCCACATCGCTTATTTGCAATGATGCTATTTGCCAATACCCTCTTTGTATGTTGGTATTTATCCCTTCTAAAACTTCATTGTTTTCCGTAGAGGCCTGAGAGTGCCAGGAGCGTCTGAGAAGAAGGTGGCAGCTGTGGATATATAACAACATATGTTTCTTATTGAGTTGTACCAGTTCAGTACAACTCCAACAGGTGAGCATTGTGAACTCTCCCAGTTTATATTGCTTCTATGCACAGGGGAATCCTGTGCTTGTCTCCCCCTTTCCCTCTTGTTTCTCTTGTGAAATAGCACTAACAAACAAATATTACATACCTGTCATGCAAGTCCATGCCTTAAGAGGCAGCTGATTGTCATTGCATGCTGCTCTATAATCTATGATCTACATGTAAGCCCAGATCCTTCTCAACAAGTGATTCTCCCAGTTTTATACCCGCTAGGACATATAGTTCACACAGATTATTAGTACCCAGATGCAGAACTTTACACATATTCGCATTGAGCCTCATTTGCCAAGCAGATGCCCAAACACTCAGGGGGACATGTATGAAAACTGTTGCCCATAGCAACCAATCAGAGCTCTCCTTTAATTTTTTTCAGCGCACCATATGAAATAGAAGAGGAGCTCTGATTGGTTGCTATAGGCATGTAAGCCATGTACCAAGGTGGGCTTCCCTGAATACAGTGAAGTCACAGACATGAGAAACGACTCTGAATAAAAAGGGGGTATTATCCAGATTAAAAACACGTACACATAGACACAAACTGGGACACTTATGCTACGCGGCGTGCTGCCTTACTATATCCATGTACTCACTGATGTATTACCTATTAGCGAACTCAGAAAATCTGACAACCCTAGGTAGCTGGAACTCAGAACTGTCCCTCTCTGACCCAGCACATGGCAGACTCATCTTATAACTGTGTAACTGCAGGCCCTCCCCTTACTTCCCACCAATTGCTTTCAGGCCCAGTCATGCTGTCTCCCTCTGTCTTCCCAAACTGCTAGGCAAACTGAAAACTTCCCAATTTATATGCCACTTACATATTGACCCTACAAAACCTTTTGCATAAGACATTTACATATGCCACTGTTTGTAGGGAATAGTCTAATTCCCTACAAGCAGACCCAGTACTGAGCCTTAGGGTACGCCATTAATAACCGGGGACCATTCAGAGTAGGAATCACCTCCCCCCACTGTTTGTAATTGAACTGAAAAGTCACTCAGATCTTACTCACACTATTATTTCCAACCCTATAGACTTAAATTTTACGCAATAGGTGCTTATGAGGGACGGTGTCAGGCACCTTTGCGAAGTCTGTTTTTAGTAAAACCAGGCTGGCAATAAACATAAAACCTGCGCAAGTCCTAGAACCCTTTTTGAAGATGGGAACCACATTTGCCTTGTGCCAGTCTCCTGGCACTATAGCAGTCACCAAATAATCTCTAAATATTAACTAAATGGGTACAGAAATTACTGATCTGAGTTCTTTACTTTATTTAACTTGGCTTGGACCATTTCTTCACTCACCTAGCTTGTTATACAGTACTAGTTGATGTATTTTCTTACCACCATAGCCGGTTTTGACCACCCTGACAGAGCCCCATTTTTTAAATCTGATGTGTCACTTTGTGCAATAACTTTTATATTTTTACCTATCCATGTCATTCAGAGACTGCTCACAACACATTGTGCCTTAAGTTAGTAAAAAATGTTGGTCCATACAATATAATATCAAAATATCATAAAAATGTTGAAAAACTTGCCATTTTCAAATAAACAAAATAGTTTATAACTAGCATCATACTATAGGTCTACTGTATCTTAGCGTACATTTTAAAGTGTCTTTCCACAACATTTAGGGGGCTTCGAAATTTAGTATTAATTTTTCACATTTTCAAGAAAATTTGCAATATTGATTTTTTGAGAGGCCCCATAAATGACTCCATCTAAGAAACTACACCTCTTAAAGTATTCCTAACAGCAGTTAGGAAGTTTATTAACCCATTAGGTGTTTCACAGGAATTAACGCACAGTGGAGGTGAAATTTCAAAATTTCCCATTTTGCGCAGATTTTAAATTTTTATATATTATTCGCTGGAACACGGTAGATGATAACAGGGAAATGCAACTCAACGTCGATTCCCCCAATTCTGCCATTTTTAGAACTATCTCATATGTGGTCCTAGTGCACTTTTTGGCTCAACCACAATCCTCAGAATAGGGGCACATGCTAGAATTTGGGGTCTCATTTTCATTCCAACAATCTGCAATTTTAGCTGAAAATGTTTTATTTTTAAAAGGGAAAAAAGCACGACAACATTTATTATGCAACACCCACACCTATAAGTGGGTGTAAACTGGTGTTTGGGCGCATGGCAGGGCAAACAAGGGAGGGAGCACTATTTGGCTTATGAAATGCAAATTTTGGTGGGTGCTGTGTTGCATTTACAAAGGCCCCAAAGTACCAGAACAGGTGAAACCTTCAATAAGTTCCCCCCCATTTTGGATTCAACACCCCTCATGGATCTCATATAGCGGTGTATTGTACATTTTGGGAGCACAGTTTTTTAGCATTGAGCCATGAAAATGGGGAGATAAAAAAGGCAGTTCCGCCATTGTTTTTAGGCTTTTTTTTTTTACAGCGTTTACCATGAAATATAAGTTTATAGGTTTTTTTTTATGTTCTATTACTTTTACACAATAGAAATATGTTTATTAAAAATTTGCGCTTCTATGTCATCATAGCCATAACTTTTTTCTTTTTCTATTAATGGAGCTGATTAATGTCTTGTTTTTTGCGGGATGAGTTGAGGTTTTTATTGGTACCATTATGAGGTTCATTTGAGGCTTCGATTGCTTTTTACCAAGGTTTTTGTGAGATGTTTTGAATAAAATAAAGCAATCCTGGTAGTGTTTTGTATTTTTAGTTTTTTTAACAGTGGTCACTGTGTGGTATAAATGATATGCTAGCTTTACTCAGCAGGTTGACATGATTACTGTGATACCCAATTTGTATATTTTTTTATGTTTTATTACTTTTACATGATAAAAACGCTTTTAAAAAAAAAAAAAAAAACATTTTCACATCGCCATAGAGAGCTATAACTTTTTATTTTTCTGTGTATGTAGCGGTGTATGGACTTGGTTTTTGCAGGATGAGGAGACTTTTTGATTGCTTTTAAACCATTTTTTTTGGAAGCCAGGATGAAGAAAACACTGCAATTCTAGTAGAGCTTTTCTATGTTTATTTTTAACAGCGCTCACCATGAAGTATACCTGACAAGTTAGTTTCACTCTGTGGGTCAATACAATTAGAGCGATACCCAATTTATATAGTATTTCTGTTGAAGTGCTTATAAAAATAAAGTGTTTTTATTGTGTAAAACAATATTTATGCATCTCTATCTATAGCCCAAACTTTTTTATTTTGCCATATGAATGAAAATTGCAATTCTGTGACAAATATTTGTACTTTATTTTTCATCTTTTTCGGGTGATTTGCATATATAAAGGAGAAAAGGGAGGTGTACGTGTTTTTACTTTATTTTTTATGTTTGTGTTTTACTTATTTTTCACTTTTTATTTTGCAATTTTTCACTTTTTTTTAAACTTGTCCCATGGGGAACTTGTACCAGTGATCTTTAGGTCACTGTTACAACAGAGAGCAGTACACAGCAATACTACTCTCCATGGCAACTGTCAATCACTATGCCTGACCATGCCCACAGGCAGTCTGGAGGCCTTTGTTAGGCCCCTATGTTGCTAGGGAAGCCACCGACAGCCACTATTACATTGTGGCAATGCCGAAAGAGACAGAGGGCACTCTCACACTCACTCTGTCTTTCCCTTTGTTGCTGCAATTGATTGTGGCAGCTGAGGGGTTAATCGCCTGGAGCCGGAGTGAGCTTCGGCTGTGGGTGATGCAGCATGGGGCCAGCTGAATATTACAGCTGGCCCCATGTTGCGATTGTGCAGGACCCGCTTTAGAGCCCATATGATGTCCCATCCAATTTTATGAATAGCAGAAGATTTCCAGCAGCAGTACCAAAAACAACTCAATCTGGTCATGGTCAACACTATCAATTTTAATATACAGCTGGTCCCATGCTGTGATGGTGCGGGCCTCGCTTAAAAGCTTGCACGATTTCCAGGATGTACCTGTACATCCATTTGCAAGGAGTCCCTTTCCGCTAGGATGTACAGGTACGTCCAATGTTGGATAGGGGTTAATAGCACTGGCACCGATTACATCAGCGACTTTCTCATTTTTTGCATATACAGAACTAAATAACCCATTTAGTAGCTCTGCCGTCCCTTGATCCCTTGTTGAGTGAAAAACTCCCCATTACTGTTAGTATTACTGATAGTATTGTTTATGCAATACAAAATGGAGTATACATGATTGCGCCCCCTAGCGGTCAAGTACCCTAGGGGGACTCAAAGTACAAGTAAAAAAATATATATACATTAATAGTTCAAATCACACCCCTTTTGTCATTTTACAAAAAATAAAAAATAAATAATAAAAAAGTTACATATAATTGTTATCACCAAATTCGAAAAAGCCCACCAAAATTGTGTTTTTTTTTGTCCTTTCCGGTCCCTTAAAAATCGGAATAAAAGTGATCTAAAATTCACATTAATCCCAAAATGGTAACAATAAAAAGTACATTTCAGTCCACAAAAACTGCACCCTTACTTAGGTCTATAGATGAAGGCACAAAAAAGTTATAGGTCGCAGAAAATGGTGCAGCAGCACAAGTTTAAAAATAGAAAATGTTTGGATTTTTTTTACGGCACTGTAACATAATGTAAACCCTAACTATATGGTATTGCCAGAATCATATCAACACACACATCATTTATACCAGGAAGTGAACGGCGTAAAAAAAAAAAATAGGCAAACATAGCGTAAGTAAGTTTTTTCATATTTTGACGGACTTCGAATTTTTTGCGGTTTCCCAGTATATTCTGTTGGTGAATGAAACCATTAGAAAGTACATTTTGTCCCACAAAATAAAAGAACTCATATGTCTATGTAGATGGCAAAATATAAGTTATGGCTCTTGGAAGCCGAGGAGGAAAAAACGAAGGTGTCAACCAAAAAAACATGTGGTCCTCAATAGGATAAGGGTCCTACATGTTCTGACTGGCTTTTTTGAATTTATGTGTTTAAAGAGTTTGGAAAAGAGGGAGTTGTTTTGCTGTCCTTGGCCACCTGCCTTTCATTTTGTATTTAGCTGATTTTATTACATTTAGGCAGATTCTTTTTGGAGCTCTTGGTAATTTTTAAAGGCTAATGCTGACACTTCTGATTTTTACATTTTCTAAATGTCATTATTTTTAACCCTTTTTACAGAAACTATAAGCCATGTTGGATTTAATTTAAATCTTCTATACTTTAGGTATAAATATTGCAATATAATTCCCCAAAGCATTTTTATTTTCAAAAGAATTTTATTGAATCCTTCAAGCCATATGCACATCATAAAAGTCATGCTGAGGTCACTAATCATTTCGGGAGCATTTCACAATTGAAAATACAAGATTTAAAAATAATGGGGGGATTAATTTTCCTCTTTTTAAAAACATAACCTTTTGGGCATTTAAAATAAAATTTTCCGGCTGTCCGGGGGTGTCGGACCCATATGGTTTAAACCGCCATTGTGTGTAGGCCCAAAGTGGGGGGGCCGAAGCATGGGTAAAAGGGCTTGTTCGTTGGTGATGAGAGGGTGTTGATAACTGGGCCCCATATCTGGAAAAATTTCCCGTTTCTTCTTTCTTTTTGTTGCGCGGCCTTCCCCCCAAATCCACCTCACGGGAAATGACATTTCTAGGAATAAAATCCTGGGGGGCCCTCAGGTTGGGAGCCATCTATGGAAATGGTTTTAGCCACAGTTTTAAAATAAGAGCAGATAAAATCCCGCCGGAGTGGCCCAACCCCTCTACACCCAAATAGCCCCGGGAACCCGAGGGTACAAAAAAGGGTAAACCTATTTTGTTTTGCTGAGGTTAAAATATTTTCCCGTCTTTGAACCACGGGGCTTCCCCAAAGGGCAGTGGTAAGATCTCTTTAGGCGGGGCAAGCAAAGCACGCATCCGATTGTAGTTTTCCCATCCTGAAACCTCTTATGGGGGTAAGTATGCTTTATTTTAAATTTTTTAAGCTGCATCTCTATGTACTGCCGGGGGGAGAATTTGATATTTGAGCCATTGATAGGGTTTTTTAAGATATGTCGGCGCAAGCTGATCCTTTTCCCCCCATTTTTTATTGGGTTGCAGACCGGGTGTGTCCCCATTATTCGTAAATATTTATTGTGGTGGAGTGCCCTTCGGGTGGGTGGTTCATAGGAACCCCAAAATGTGGGTCCCAGTCCTGGTTGTCATAAACCCAATATTTCCCGCATAACAATGGCCTGATGAAAAAGAAAAAGGGGAAGTTATTCTGGGAATATGTTTCAACGCGTACTATAAGGGTATGATTTTCTGGGTTTACCCAGTTTCCACATTAAAAAGTCCCCCCGTTTTGTTTGTTTGAAAAACCCTGGGGCCTACCCCCCTTGGAAGTCGGGGTTTATACGTAGGATGGGAAATTTAGAACAGTAGGGATAGGCCCCAAGTTGCCTTTTTTTTTCCCAACCCGCCAGATCGGCATGAGGGGGGTTTTTGCGCATACATTTTGGGTTCTGGCAAGGGTAATGAAAAAAAATTTTTTTAGTGTGACCCCTAAAAATAAAAAAAGGTATCCAATGAGTGAAAAAACTTCCCCCCTTTTTGCCATTTTGAAAAGCTGCCGGGGGCCGAGTTATAAAGACGGACTTTAGGCACCCCCCAAACCCCCACCGACTTCGGCAACTGTAGTATGTGAAAAGGGATCGTGCACGACCCCCCCCCAGAAGAACCGCGGGACAGCCTGGAATAGTTTTTTCCTCTTTCGGTCGCAAGTTAAAGGGAAACAACGGAGGGGGTATATTTTTTAAACGGGAAATCCGTCATCTTGAGGGGGACATTTCCCAAGAAGGGGGAGAGGGACCCCATTTTTTTTTAAAGTCTGCTGAGGCCGAGTGGTTTTTTTCGGGTTTGACTCATGCAGTCGGGCTGATTCCTAGCCGTGAATACCAAGATATTCAGGGAGGAGGGGCCCATTTAATCGGGGTGATGGTGCCCAAAGTGGCTTTGTGGGGCCTCTTAGGAGGTCCTTTACTTTTTTTTTACTTAATGTTTTATCCCGCACCCGCCCTTATCTCTTATTTTGCTAGGTGTTCCCCCAAATTTCCCTTGGGTCGGATACCATCAAGGGTTATCATCCCCGTATGCGGGTTAAATTTTGCTCCGGTCTTTTAAATCTGAGCCTTTGGGAAATTTTGGGGATTGAAGATTAATATAAAGGCGAAACCCGGGGAAAAAAAACAAAAAAGGGGAAAGCGGTCACCCTGTTTTTTCTCCCAAAAAGTCGATGGTTGGGAAGGGTGGCCATTTAGTAATAGGATGGGTGCAATTCATGTGAAAAGATCTAAAAACAGATAAAGATCGAACCAAATCCTGGGCTGCCAGGGTGGCGGCGAGGGAAAGCATCCACTTTATCAAAATTTTTCTGTGTCCCGGCTAAGTAGCATGGAAAACCGGACGGCTGGGCCCCGGGCCGCTGAAAGCCCCTCGCCGCCACCCGACATTTCCTGGGTGGAGTGTCGGTCCCCCACAACCCCGACGGTGTGGGTGGATTTGGGGGAAGGGGAAAAATTGGGCCGTTGGCCCTTTTTTTTGCAAAAAATTTAGTCGAAATTTAAGAGGGAAATTAGACGGAAAATGTTTTGGGTAGGGTCCTTGTTTGGGGTTTTTGAGAAAATCGTCCTGGAAAACCAAAAAGATCAATTTCTTTATGTCCCCAAATATAGGGAATATAATTTTTTTGGAATAGGGGTTATTTGTTTTTTTTTATTTTAAAATATTCGGGAAAAAGCCGGCTGCCAGGGGTTTTTCCGTTTCGGATAGGGTTTTCGCGTGCGGACCCCTCCTCCCGATGGCCCCCTTCCAGCCCCCTCGTTGCCATCTGTGATTCCAGGGGAAAAATAATACAGTCAAGGAATTCGGACACCTTTTTTTTCGTCATATGGGTGGCACTTAAAGGGACCATAAAATCAGGAAAGCTTTTTTTCGATTGCTCAGGGGGTGAGGTAGATGGATAGATTTTTGGGGGGGTTCCTCCTGGTTTGGTGAGGTTCGCTAAAAGCCTACCTTGCCCAACCCTCCCCCCCCCCAAGAATTTGTTCCGGGGGGCTTTTACATCATGCCGCCTGCCTTGCAGAAAAGCTTTACAGCCCCGGTTTCCCCCTAATTTTGGGGGCTATTTTCGGTGGGGGGAGGGCTATGTATGCCCCCGTGCTTTCGGACGCTTGAAGAACCAAAAAATTTTCCGGGTTTTTGGGCTTACGCTTCATTCCCCCACATAGCTGAGGGTGTTGCCTCGATTACAGCTTTCTGTAATCAACAAGGGAAGATTTCCCCCTGTTTAGCGTTATCACGCAAATAACCATTGCACTTTTTTGGGGAAATTTTTGGAAGTCCTCGATTTGTGAGGTAGTGGGAAGCGCCATTTCAGGGGGGAGTTTAAAGGGAATTACCCAAGTCAAACGTCCTGGCGCCTGTCTGAGGCAAACGATCGTAAAATGCGGATCCCCATTGTTAGGTATAGGGGGGTGGGGACCAAGATCAGATCACCAAGAGTATGTGTTGTGGACTGCCCAGTAAAAAGGTTTGACCCATCGGAAGGGGGTTTGGGCCCCCCCTCCCGTGGGGGGTATACAATTCAGGTTTCTAGCAGGGCTCCAATTGGGGGGTGGGAAAAGGGCCCTACCGGTTGTTGGGTGTGATTTATCTAGCAGGGTTTTTGGGGGTGTTTGAAGTCTCCCCCCTATCAGCAGTTTTAATGGTTCTTTGCTGAGGAATTCTTGTAATCGGGAAAAAAAAGGGGGCCATTTGGGGCATTTTGGGGGGTTTTAAAAAAACTAGGTGTAAATTGTGTTTGCGATTTTTAACTCTTTAAAAAATAAATCGGCCCCCACACCTATGTTGCCAACATTTCCTGAACAAAACCCCCTTTTCAAAATATACAGCAACTCCTCTGTTTGGATTTGAATTGGGCCCCTTAATTTTGGGGGGGTCGAGCCCCTGCGGGGCCCTTGATAGGACAAAACCACCCGTTTCCTATTTCCCCCGGGGCAAAATATGTCCCCCAGCCCCTTTCATACATATGAGGATCTTTTGTCGTTTTTCGGGGGTTTCAAACCTGGCATTCCCGGAAATTAGTTTCAGGGGTGGGGGTGGGTTTACGGTCTTTTTTGTCCTAATATCATCCTGTACTCTGAATGGGGGGGTGAAAATTTTTGTGGATAGTCGCGGGATTACCGAAAAGGTCCCCGCGACGCCTCGGGGCATCAACCTTCAGGGGGACCTCTTGGGCGTTTTTCACTTTGGGGGGGGTGACTGTGCAATCGTAAATTTTTTAACCAATTAAAAAAAAAACCCAAAAAAAGAAAAAGACGTCCCAAAGAGCTCCAGAGTCGACATAGTCAACTGGACTTTAGCGGGCCCCCGAGACCCAGCTGTGGCCGTACAAATCCGGCAAAAAAATTTTGCTGGAGTAGAAGACCCCTAAAAAAGAAAACTTTTAAAAACCCATTGTCTTAAGAATGGGGAAAATTTAAAATTTTTTCCCCCAGTTCTTGATTTCGTAAATTTTATTTCCAACAGTTTTTCAGCCCAGCCTGTTCTGGGGAGAAAATGACTGCCGCTTCTTCGGGGGGAAAAGTAAAACCACCTGACCCTTTTTTTACTTTTAACTCGTGGGGAAAAATAGTTGGGGAAACGGATTTCCTGGTCATGGGGGTGCTTGCATACTGGGTGAAAGGCCCCCCTCTTTTATCGAAACTTGTTTTTGAAAAGTCCCGGAAAATGAGTTTTTTTCTCCCTGCACTCTGACCTCTCTTTCTGTCTGTAAGATTTTAAGAATTTTTCTTTGACTGCCAATTATGGAATCTGGGTTTAAGGGCCGGGTTTCCCCTTGTTCGCCCCTTCTCCCCTACGGGGGCCCCTCATTAGAAGTGGGTCTTTTTGGGGGGGTCGAGTTCCAAGCTGTTGCCAGATCTGTGACTAAGTAGGTGGCCCAACATCAGGGGGGATCGATTTTGGACCCCTATGAAACGCAGATTGTTCCGGCGTTCTTGTTTTCCAGTCTTTAATTTATTTTGGGGTGTCCAAAGGGGTGGAGGGGGGTCGTAGTGACATCATCAAACCCACGATGCTTTCCCCCATCTCAGCTGTCCGGGTTCCAGGGTCGGCTTTTTTTGGGAATTATTTTTAATTTGCAAAAAGCGGCCAGAAATTTGAGGGCTGTCGGGGGTTGATTAGGCCTTTGGAGTCAAAATTTGGTCAAAAATGGGAGCAGAATACGAGAGACCTCCGCGCCAGTGCCGGCCGAGGTGGTAGGGGAATTAGGTTGGGCCCGGGGGCCCGAGGACGTCCTGGGGCGCCAGGGGTGTGGTTCTTTGAGGTGTTGGCGCCGATATTGTTTGGAGGGAGAGAGTTCGGGTGGGCCCCTACGGGACTTGTATTGATTTATTTTTTGCTTTGGGAGTACGCTTACTTTTTTGTCTACTGCCCGGAAAAACGGGTATTTTTTACCGGGGGGTGCCGAAAACAAATTTGTCCATAATCGAGATTCACTCTTTTCTTTTAGGGGGGTGCCGATATTATTGTGGGGAGGGATTACCGGGTGGCTTGATATTGTTCGCCCCAAGGGAGGACCAAAGGGGAAAGAAGGCGGACGGCGTTTTTGGGGGAAAGGGTTTTTGAGGGCTACAAGCAACAGGTCCGATCACCCCTGGGTCACATCAATTTTTGCCTAAACGCTTTTTTTTACTGGGGGATCCGTATCTCCCCCAGTGAAGTGGGGCCCCCACCTGGTCACCTGGAGTTAGAAACCTTGGGAGGCCAGTAACACTGGGAGGAGAGAACTTTATCATGAAAACAGTAAAACAACACAAGTAATTATCCCCTTCACAAGTAACGCAATCCCAGTAGTGTTTCAGGTGAAATAATGTTTTGTAGCGTGCTGTTGCCTTCCCTGGGGCAGGCCCAGAGGAATGGATTATGTCTAATGCCTGAGTGGAGTCTCAGGCTAATCCCCGTACCAACTTCAAGCGAGTGGGGGCCACTTCAAAACACAGTCTTTTTGTTAAGGACCCAGAGCCCTGGGTTTAGGAGACATTGACGTGGCCTCTGTCTTCGGTGGTGTTGGATATGTTGATTACTTATAGGATATATTTTCAAAGTAAGCTGAGGAATTGCCTGTGTAACTTAGCTTCACACTTATCAGGATTCAGAGAGGTGCTGCTATAGATCACCCCTAGATGGCGCTGTCTGCCCACGAAAGGTGTGAGAGTTCAAGGAATCAGAGTCCTCTATGGAGACCTTCAAGACCAAGCAGTCACCAGCCTGGATTTATAGTTGATATAGTGGATGTAAGTGCTGTGTTGCTGTGAAGTAGGTGTTTTGTTATTGTGCAGTCCTTCAAATCAGTTAGGAGTTCAGTGTGCAGCCAGGCTATAACGCAGTTCAGTGGTCGGGATGTCACAGACTGCAGGTGTCTTTGAAGTATTTGCGTGGTAACTACCGTAAAGTAATTGAGTGATGCTCCCGAACCACTGTGTAGTGTATAATGTTAATGTGGCACTAGGGAACAAAGCTGTCCTCAGGGCAAGGAGATGTGGGTTTGGTGAAGCGGCGCATGTTCAACGGCGACAGGCCGAGTCTGCGTGTCCTTTAGGAAAGGCAGAATGCGATGGCTGACTTTCCCGCCAGTCCCTTAAAAATGGCCGCCGCTATTGGAGAGGGCGATGGAAAATGGCGGAATTTCGCGCAAAAAAACTGGGGATCAGGCCGGGGGCGCTGTGGGGCCTTAATTTCGGTGTCTGCTGAGGCCTGCAATGTCCCCCCCCTCGGAGCGATCTCACCTCTCTTGCTGTGGCGGATCGGTGGCGTTCCTGCGGGATGGTGCTGTGCGGCTGGCTCTCCCCGCTATGGTCATGCGGGGCGGCAGGTCTGGTGTGGTGTCTTCCGCGTCTCGCCTCCGGTCCAGCAGTCGGGTCCCGCGGTTCGTCGGCAGCTCGGAGAGTCTTCGGGTCGATGCAGTCAGCGGTCGCCTCCGGACTTTCGGCAACGAGTCGCTCTACGTCCAGGCGTCTTCACCTCGCGCTGTGGTCAGCTGGTAAGTGGCTGCCTCCCCAGGCTAGGGGGGATCCGTGGCAGGATGATCACCGTCCTCCGTCCATGGATCTTGTCCTGGCTGCCATAGTGTGCGCCGTGTTTCCCTCTGCTGCCTCTTTCTTCCTCCTCCGCCAGTCGCGGCCCTTCGGCTGCCGCGGCCCTTCGGCTGTAGGGGCCTGGTGAGGTGGTGTGTAGCCTCTGAACCACCGGGTATGTTAAGATGAAGCTTGTCCAGTGCATCTCGGTGTCCGCTCTCACTCTCAGCTAGTGGTTTAGCAGAAGGATGAGCTGCGTTCCCGATGTAGAGGGATTCAGTCGCGGCACCACCGGACCTCCACTAAGATGCGGCCGCCATCTTGCGTCCCGCCCCCGGAAGTTCGCCCTAAGGTATTTCCCCAAAGCATTTTTAAAGCTATCACATTAGGTCAGCATCATTTTTTTAATAGCTGCTACCAGTCTATGTCCTGAAGTTCAGCCTTCAATTAGGGGAAATCAGCCTTTTTAAAATGAAATCTTTTTGCCTTCCTCGTCTGTGCTTGTTTTTTTCCAGTTGAAGTTAAAACTAAGGTTTTTAGAAACACTGACCATTCAAACAAGTTCTGCCTTGTTAGAAACTACCAGATCCAACAGAGCATCACTTAGTGGGTTCTTCTACAAACCGGCCCATTGAATTGTCCTACAAAAGATTAAGGAACTTTCTCCCTCCTACAGTTGAAACAGAACCATGACCCCAGTCAATAAAATTGCCCATTACCACCACTGTGCCTGCTTGTGCTTCCCACTGCATTTGTTTATACAGTTTACTCTCCATTTCCTTAGTGATGTTTAGGTTCTATAAATTACACGAAAAATATATTTTTCTGCATTAAACCCTTGCCCGCCTTTTATTTCCACTCACAAGCTTTTTCACATCATGATACATTATTACCTCTTTTACACTTGCTTTCATATAATTTTTTACATACAGATACAATCCTCCTCTCTTTCTGTTTGCCCGTCTTTCCTAAATCGTTTAAAATCCTGAAGGTTAAAAGCCTAATCATGTGAAGAGTCCAGCTATGTCTCAGCAACACCAACTACATTAATTTGTTGTTCTACATGTAGGATCTCAAACTCCCCTATTAGGCTTGTTAGACTTCTGGCATTTGTGAACAGACACTTTAAGTTGCCATCCAGTTTTACTTATTCAGTGGATGGAATGTGATCATATAAAGTTTTGTGGGCACATATTTTCAATGCTTGTAGTTCACCTCCACAGTCATCTTCTCCACCCACCGATATGGTCTGCCCCCTGTATAACCTATCTATCTTTGCAGTTTAAAGATTGTCATCCCTTCTCATCCATAGTTTAAATACCTCACCACCCCTTTTAGAATTCTCTCCCCCAGCATTGCCGATCCTGTTAATTTCAGGTAGAGATTATCTGCAGAAAACAGACTGAACTCCAATGGAAAGTCAGCCCAGTGCTCTAAGAACCAAAACCCTTTTTTCTTACACCAAAATTTCATCCATGCATTTAACTCCCTGAGCTCCCGTTATCTTTTCTGCATTGCACATAGCATAGGCAGTATTCCTGAGAACATAACCTTGGAGGTCCTTCCCTTGAAGTTGGAGAATAGTTCTTTAAAATTATTTTTAGCGATCTAACCTAAAACCTGTATGACCGAACATGTATTTTGCCATTAGCCCCAACATGGACCACGACAGCTGGTCATCGCCAGTAATTTATCCACACAGTCAACCATATGCCAAACCTTGGAACCAAGGAGAGTAAATCATTTGGTTGAGGCGGTGTTGGCAACAAATTATTTTATCCATCTTCCCCATTATAGAATGCTCTTGTAACCACTAACTGTCTTTTCCTACCTGCATTACCATCCCCTCAACTACTGGTTGGGTTAACCTCCAGGCAGTATCCAATAGAGTTGACATTCCTGAAACTGGTGACCTAGCATCATCAACTAATTTGGAAATTCCTTGCTAGGAAACTCAGAAACAGAAGTGACCTTCATTTTACTGAGACCCTTATAACTGCCCCTAACTTTATTGCTTGAAAATTGCTACATTGAGGAGTTGAAATGATTAAATCACAATTTTTTTGAACATTAGTGGTGGAGCTTTTTTCTATTTTTGCATTTTGGAGGATGTGAGGTCTCACTTTGAAACTTGCAGGCCTGGAATATTTTATCTCTAAGATAATTTTTAAAAAGTTGTCTGCTTACAGTTTTTTTTTACTGTTTTGAACCCTGTTTTTTTTTTTGTTTTTTTGTTTTTTTTTTTCTCTGCTTAGTTCAGCAACCACTCTGTGGGAACAGACCAGTGAGAGCATGATATAGGGAGGGAAATAAGTATTTTATACACAGGCGATTTTACAAGTTTTTCCACCTACAAAGAATGGAAAGGTCTGAAATATTTATTGTATGTACGGTTCATCTGTGAGAGAAAATATAAAAAAAAATCCAGACAATCACATTGTATATAATTAATTTGCATTTTATTGCATGAAGTAAATATTTTACACAATAGATAAACAGAACTTAATATATGCTACAGAGACCTTTGTTTACAATTACAGAGGTCAGATGTTTTCTGTAGTTCTTGACCAAGTTTGCACACACTGCAGCAGGGATTTTGGTCTACCTCTCCATACAAATCTGCACCGGATCTCTCAGGTTTCGGGGATATCACTGGGCTACATTGAGTTCCAGTTCCCTCCAAAGATTTTCAATTGAGTTCAGGCCTGGAGACTGACTAGGCCACTCCAGGACCTTGAAATGCTTCCTACTCCTTAGTTGCCATGGCTGTGTGTTTCGGATCATTGACATGCTGGAAGGCCCAGCCACGATCCATCTTCTGTGCTGTTACTGAGGAAAGGAGGTTGTTGGCCAAAATCTTGCCTTGAAAATGGTGCAGTCCTCCTATCCCCTTTATCAAAAAGCACCCTTCAATTAAGATGTTTCCACCCCCATGCTTCATGGTTGGGACAGTGTTCTTAGGGTTGTACTCGTCCTTCTTCCTCCAAACGCAGTGAGTGGAGCTTCTAACCACATGACCTTCTCCCATGCCTACTGTGGATCATCCAGATGGCAATGGCAAACTTCAAATGGGCCTGGACATGTGCTTGTGTGAGCAGGGGGACCTTGCGTGCCCTGCTGGATTTCTATCCATGACGGCTTAGTGTGTTGCTAATGGTAATTTTTGAGACTGTGGTCCCAGCTCTATTCAGGTCATTGACCATGTCCTCCCGTGTAGTTATGGGCTGATTCCTGACTAAGAATCATCCTTACTTGCATGGAGCCCCAGACTGAGGAATATTGACAGTCATCTTGTGTTTCTTTCATTTTCTAATAATTGCACCAATAATTGTGGCATTCTCACCAAGCTGCTTGCCTATTGTCCTAGAGCCAATCCCATCCTTGTACAGGTTTGCCATTTTGTCCCTGGTGTCCTTAGACACCTCTTTGATCTTGGCTATGGTGGAGAAGTTGAAGTGTGATTGATTGAGCGTATTGGCAGGTGTCTTATACAGGTAAAATGTTCAAACAGGTGAAATTAATACAGGTAATTAATACAGAGTAGGAGGGCTTCTTAAAGAAAAACTAACAGGTCTGTGAGAGCCAGAATTCTTGCTGGTTGGTAGGTGATCAAATACTTATTTTATACAATAAAATGCAAATATATTTTTAAAAATCATGCAATATTTTCTGTATTTTTTTTAGATTTTGTCTCTCACAGTTGAAGTGTACCTACAATAAAAATTACAGACCTCCATTCTATATAGGTGGGAAAACGTGCAAAATCGCCAGTATATCAAATACTCATTTTCCCACTGTACATCACTTTGGTTGGGTAACATCATTACAAACATGATAAAATCATTTTATTACTGTATATAGTGATATCTTTATATTTCAACCACACACACACAAAAAAAAAAAAAAAAAAAAAAAAACATTATAAAAACTTTATATACATATGTATATATATATACTCCATTCCACTTACCTAGCCCCAGGAATCCATTAGACTGCAGATCATGGGTGATAGCAACTCATTGTATCGCGGATTACACGTGATGATTCAATCAATATTTAGTAGCCATACTGTATGTTTACATCTAATTTAAAATGTATTCTAGCAGGGAGTTCTTCGGAAGAGGTTAGTCATGCATTTATTTATCCATTTACTTTTAAACTGTTTTATTCATTTATAAATGAACCCATGGGAAGAGGCTTCCCACTATCTGTATCTCTGCATTTTACTATTTATCCATGTATAAATTGTTTATAAACTGGAGCAATGGAATATATGTTTGAATATTTTATACATATTTACTCTTTTTGTATTTGTGAGCAACAGCAGCATAGGCATATAGATTTCAATGTATCCCTCATACAACAGGATGGCAGCTATCGAGTGTTGATGTCTCGGACACCTGTTAGGCAAAGTTCACACGGCATAATTGCGGGGCGTAAATATGCCCCGCAATTACGACGTGTGTTCGGGAGTTCACACCGATCTCCCACGGGAGACATTCATTACTAGTGGCGCGTATTCACTGCTAGTAATTGGCATGTCACTTATCTCCCACCGTGGCGTATTGACCGAGCGGGGAGAGGAGACGTGATCCATAGTTCTCTATGAGAACTGTGGATCACCGTAATTATTGGGACGTATCTCGGCCCATATTGAGCGCAGTACGGTGCAAATTACGGGCCGAAATACGTCCCAATTTCACCCGTGTGAACATGTTGTTGTTTACATATCTTTGTGGTGGCATTTACAGGTCATCTGGCAACTACAGGTCATCTTGTTATGGGATGCGTAATACTCTGAGGCATATTTATGAAAGCAATTGCGCAAGTATTCTGCAACAATTTAAGGCAAAAAAGATTGTGGTACATGCTTTAAAACCATATTTATTATGAGCGACACGTATGAACTTTGGCGCTGACAGGTAAGTTCTAAATAGCTTTAAGGCAGTGAAGAATGCGTCAGAATGTATGAACCTGTTCTTCTGCAGTTCATACATACAGGCGCATTGTAGTTCCAGTACGTCAACTCAATCTCAGGCAGACCACCTGTAACTTGCTCTGGCTCTTCTGTTAAGCACCCAGGTTTGGCGTCAAAGAATCATAAATGTGTCTAATTCTACGAATGTGGTGCGACGCCCCCAGAACACCCCAAATCTTTGGTGCATTAAAAAGTGTTGCGTCCCCGCTTATTGCACCAAAGTTTGGAGTAAGTCTATTGGTGATTATATCACTCAAAAAGAAAAAAGAAAAAGTAGACAACAAGTGTTTTGCATATAGATAATGGGAAATTTCCATGCCTATCTTGTCAGAACTGCTCGAGCATCATACGTGGAGATAATATTACACATCCTACTAAAGGCTTTTCAATAGCTGTTTGAGGCTACTTTACGTAGTCTGCATGTTGAAGTGCCCATGTGGCCAAGTATACGTGGGCCAGACTACGAGAATGATGAAAATAAGATTGAATGAACATCGTTCATGAAAATCTGTTTAAGTCAAAAATGAAATCAAACGTGGATAATGAGAAAGATGAAATGGAAAGTAAAAAGAGAAAATATGGAGAATCATCTGTGGCGAGACTTTTTTTGAATGTAGGCATAATGTTAGCGAAATCAGGTGGTGTATTTTAGAAAATGTTTAGGGTAATGATCAAACTCAAATTAATACACGTCTATTGCAATATAAGGTATATTGGATTACACGGTTAGAATCCCTCACACCAAAAGGGTTAAATGAGGAATGCCGATGGAGTGCATTCCTCTGAATAGGAGTTGATAGGGTGTGTATGTCCAAGTAGATGTGGGAATGCTTTAACCCTATATGACAATGAAGGATAGGATGTAAAAGTATTTATTGGAGTTAATAGAAATAAGATTGATAGTATAGTTAAGTCATGTTACCCAAAGAAAGTATAGAGTTGTATAACGGTTTAATGTGTTTGAAGTCGTAATAAATAGTTATGAGCGATTGTGTCAACTATCGTTATCGGATCGATAGTCGATATCGGCAATTATCATGCCGATATCCGATAGTCGATTATCACCGATGACCATTAAAGTTCATGGGAGAGGAAAAACAGCTTCATTCTTACACCCAAACAAGTGAGGAGAAGCTGGAATTAACATCCACAACAGTAAACTGGATACGTGCTACATCTTAGGCAAGACAATTAGGCAACAAGACTATTCACTATCCCTGTCCTCTACCACAGCATGACCCTTAAACCTGCATGACTCACAAATTAAAAAGTGCCAGAAAGGAGTCTTTGAACCACTATTTTAGTTGAACAGGACATTGACTTTCACTGTCCTGGACCGCAGCATGACCCTTGAATCTGTCTGACCCACAGATTAAAAAGTGCCGGAAAAAGGAGTCTTTGAACCACCATTTAAGTTGAACTGACATTGACTATGCCTGTCCTGGACCGCAGCATGACCCCAAAACCTGCATGACCCAGAGATTATAAAGTGCCGGAAGAAAGTAGTTTTGAACCTCCATTTTAGTTGAACTGGACATTGACTATCACTGTCCTGGACCGCAGCATGACCCTTTAATCTGCATGACTCACAGATTAAAAAGTGCCGGAAAAATGAGTCTATGAACCACCATTTTAGTTGAACAGGACATTGACTATGCCTGTCCTGGACTGCAGCATGACCCTTAAATCTGTCTGACCCACAGATTAAAAAGTACTGGAAAAAGGAGTCTTTGAACCACCATTTTAGTTGAACTGTACATTGACTATGCCTGTGCTGGACCGCAGCATGACCCCAAAACCTGCATGACCAAGAGATTAAAAAGTGCCGAAGAAAGTAGTTTTGAACCTCCATTTTAGTTGAACTGGACATTGAGTATCCCTGTCCTGAACTGCAGCATGACCCTTAAACCTGTCTGACCCACAGATTAAAAAGTGGCGGAAAAAGGAGTCTTTGAACCACCATTTTAGTTGATCTGGACATTGACTATACCTGTCCTTTACCACAGCATGGCCCTCAAACCTGCATGACGCACAGATTAAAAAGTGCCTGAGAAAGGAGTCTTGCAACCACCATTTTAGTTGAACTGGACATTGACTATCCCTGTCCTGGACCGCAGCATGACCCTTAAACCTGTCTGACCTACAGATTAAAATGTGCTGGAAACAGGAGTCTTTGAACCACCATTTTAGTTGAACTGGAGACTGACTATCCCTGTCCTGGACCGCAGCATGACCCATAAACCTGTCTGACCCACAGATTAAAAAGTGCTGGAAAAAGGTGTCTTTGAACCACCATTTTAGTTTCACTGGACATTGACTATGTCTGTCCTGGACTGCAGCATGACCCCGAAACCCGCATGACCCAGAGATTAAAATGTGCCGGAAGAAAGTAGTCTTTTAACCACCATTTTAGTTGAACTGGACATTGACTATCCCTGTCCGGGACCGCAGCATGACCCTTAAACCTGTCTGACCCACAGATTAAAAAGTGCAGGAAAAATGAGTCTTTGAACCACCATTTTAGTTGAACTGGACATTGACTATGCCTGCCCTGGAAACAATGACCCAAAAACTGCATACCCACAAATTAAAAAGTCCCAAAGTCAGATTATTTAAACCCTCATTTTGTTGAATGGACTTTGTATCCCTGCCCTGGAAACAGCAGGGGACCCTTAAACCTCTCTGACCCACGTTTTAAAAAAGTGCGGGGAGAAAAGGATCTTTGAACCCATTTTATTTGAACAGCATTGACTTTCAGTCCTGGAGCAGCATGACCCTTAAATCTCATGCCTACAATTAAAATGCGGAAAAAAAGGAGTCTATAAACCCACCCATTTTAGTTGAAAGGACATTAATTATGCCTGTCCCCCGGGTATGCCCCTTAAACCTGTCTGCCCCAAAAGATTAAAAAGTGGGGAAAAAAAAGGGAGTCTTTGAAACACCTTTTAGTTAAAACTGGACATTGATATGCCTGCCCTGGCCGCAGCATCCCTTAAACCTCTGACCCACAGATTAAAAGGCCAGAAAAAGGAGTATTTAACCCCATTTTGTTAAAATGAACATTGACTAACTGTCCTTTAGACGGCATGCCCCTCAAACCTTCTGCCCCAAGTTTAAAAAAGTGCGGAAAAAGGGTCTTTGAAAAAATTTTTTATTAAAACAGGAAATTACTTCACTTTGGACCCAGCATGACCCTTAAATCTGCATGACCCAAGATTAAAAATGTGGAAAAAGGATCTATGAACCACCTTTTATTTTTAAAGGACTTTAATTATGCCTGTCCTGGACCGTAGCATGCCCCTTAAACTGTCTGCCCAATTTAAAAAAGTGCGGAAAAAAAAGGAGTCTTTAAAACCCCCCATTTTGTTTAACGGGAATGACTATACTTGCCCGGCCAAAAGCATGACCTCAAACCCTGAATTTCCCACAGATTAAAAAGTGCCAAAAAAGTGTTTTTGAACCCCATTTAGTTGTTTGGGACATTGATTTAAAAATTTCCCTTTTTATACAGCAGACCCTAAAAACCGCATCCCACAGATAAAAAGGGCGAAAAAAGGAGTCTTTAAACCCACCATTTTAGTTGAATGGACAGGGGATATCCCGTCCTTCCCGCGCATTATTTAAAATTACATGACCCCACAGATTCCCAAAGTGCTAGAAGGCAATATTATTTAAGCAGCATTTAGTTGAGGGAATATTTCGGTCCTGTCCACAGCATGCCCCTCGACCTGCATGATCCACAGTTTAAAAAGTGCCAAAAGAAGTTCTTTGAAGCATTTTTTAGTGGTGGACAATGACTATCCATATATGTAACGCAGCATCCCCATGCCTTTGGGCCAATCAGTAAAAATTTTTTTAAAATAAGAAATAAACTTTTTTAAAAAAAAAAAAAAAAAAAATCCAATACCTTTCGCTAAGCTCTTGCCCTCTATGGTGACATTGTTAAAAACCTGACTCAAAATTGGGAAGAAACGAAAAAAGGCCCACAATAGGTCAACGAGGGTCTAAAATTCTGCACTTAATGTAAGTTGTTAAAAAGGGAAATTATGATCAAGGGGGTGGGCTGTAAAGTAAATCGCAGGTTTTAGCTGCTGGCCGAAGTAAAGGGTGCAACGGGGCCCCTGGCTTGCGTCCGTCATCTATTAAAATGCAGGGTTTAGCTAACAGGGTGGATTATAGGGGTTTGGGTGAGGCAGGGTGCCGCCATTATCTATTAATGGGGAAAAAAGCCTTATGATGCAGCAACGAAAACAGTCGTGCGAAGCAGAGTGGGGAAAAGTGGAAGTGTGAGCTAGTCTTTGACGTTCGGCCCTTTTGACAATTTGAAGAACAAATGCCTTTTTAGAAACCAAATTTTTTAAAAATAGGACCTGTAGATAGCTGTTTTACAACGCATGCCCCAAAAATTAAAAAAATGATTTCTCACCCCACTGTTAAAATTGTGAGGGGAAAATGCAATTGAAGCGACATTTCTTTTCCAAAGGCCCTTGATTATAGCTGTATTCAAAGCACTGAACCCCCAAAAACCATTGATGTGCAAAATTTTTTAATGAAAAAGTGAGTAAAGGGAATACTTTTTTAAATGAAAACCAACCGTACAATTTGGTTTCTTTTAGGGTTTTTCCCCTCACCGCAAAACCAGCAAATGCCCTTTTGGGAACTGAGAATAAAAATTGCAGTAAGAAATGTCATTTTAAAAAAAAAATTTTCATGAGGACCTTTCTGTTTGAAGAAAAATGTGAAAGTAGACCGGAACTAATCGGTGCCCTCAGCATTGGGGCCAAAAAATCATCAGAGTCAACACCTGTTCATCTTGATAAAAGTCAAACGTCCCCATTATCAAGGGAAAACCGGATGGTTTGTTGTAAAGACTCCTCCGCTATGTGAAGGTCCCTCAGACATGCGCTGGTGCTGGGCAGGACAAAAACCCTATGGCTTGGCGAGCGAGCCGAGCCATTCATTTATTTTGGATACCCCGAAGTTTATTGGGTCGGAACATATCCCAAAAAATTGGGGTTTAGCGGTTTGTCGGTGCACCATGATCTTAAGCCGGTCTTGTGTGTTGTAGGGGTGCTTGCTTACTGCTTTTTGGGGGGTGGTTAAAAAAGGGTTGCAGATGGGCACCGTTAGGCTCCTCCACAATGCCCGCTGCGGGTCCCCGGAACTCTATGTATCACGTTGCGATGTTGTTCCCGTGACTTTTTAAAGAAAAGTGAAGCGACGCCAGATGTCTCCCGTTGATAATTCAGCACGGTCTCCAATTTCCTGTTTTATTTCTTTTTGGGTGGTGGGAAAGGGAAAGTGTAGTTTTGTTTTTTAAATGGGATCGAGGAGGTGGCCCGTAACTGTTGTTTATTTTGATGGGCCCTTAAAGCGAGGGTCTGTTTGGCGAAAAGGGCCCCTCCAAGCACTCATGTGAGAGATGGACTTGTTTCCCAAGCCCTCTGGGTCGAGGGGCACTAGAAGTGATCTTCTCATCTTTCTCCTCCCCCTCAAAACCCTGCCAAGGGAGGGAACGGTAACGTTGGTGTCCAGGATACCCCCTCCCCTGCGCTGCTTCTCCCCCTCAGCTTCAACACAGCCCTGATTGCCTCAATGATAAGAGTAAAAAAATCCACAGCACAATATGTTTGGCTTAAAAGAATAAAAAAATTTTCTTACAGAGAAAATTGAAAACCTTTTGGGTTTACAAAGAGTAGCTTCATACAATGAAAAATGTTCTTTTTGTATATTTTGTACGAAATTGTTATTTGGCTTGAGGAAACTGTGATCATGTGGAACGTTTCGGCTGCCCTTTCAGCCTTTTCTCCCCTGTCACGGTTAAAAAAAAAGGGTATAAAGATCATGAAAAAAATTGGTCCTAGATGGAAAAAAAGGGGGGAAAAAGAATAGAGGAGTCAAGCCACCAGTGAAGTATAGGTAAAGCATACCAAAAACAAGGAGAGGGGGAAAGGGGGAAGAAGGGAAGAGACATAGACTAGAAGAGTAGTGCACCAGAGTATGGTCAGAGAGTGTAATATAGAAAAAAAGGTTTATTGTACAGCAGAAGGAATAAAATTCCCCTAAGGAAGGAGGAGAAAAAAAAGATGTAGGGGCACTAATGTTTTGTCGAAAACGACAATAATTGGGAATAAAAGCAAGGGAATGAATAGTGAAAGATGACCGAATTATAAAGGAAAAAAAAGGGGGGGTCTATCGGTAGGGGGGACTCACCGTGTGGACCGCTGAATGAATAAGCTAAAAAAACGGGAAGGGGAAAAGGAATGATGAAAGGGGGAGACACAGTTTACTATCAAAGCAGTGTAGTGAAATTTTGTAGAACCCAAAAAGGGGAAAGAGAAACGGGGGGACTTACCTGTGGGTGTGAGAAAAAGGAAATTGGCGCAGGAAGGGGCCCGGAGAGTGGAGGGGGCCCCGGTCCCGGAAATTGGCGCGAGTGCGGGTTAAAAAGACCCCGGCGCATGCGGGAGGACCATTGTCTTTCGGCGCATGGGGGGGCCCGGAGCTGTCGGTTGAAGGAGTGGTGTGAAGGCGTAAACAACAGGGGAAAATAGAAAAGAGAAAAGAAAACATGGTTTTTTTTGTTGAAAAAATTGAAAAAAATGTGGGAAGCCAGGGACGGGGGGGAAAAATGGAAAAAAAGATAGGTACATGTAGATTGAAACCATAAGGGAATGTCTTAACCCATAGCAAAAAAAAATGAATGGCGCAAAAATAATACAGGAAATTACAGAAAACATTGCCATGAAGATTTGTACCCAACCATGTCAGTATAGTACATTGATGTAATGTAAAATGTTAATGCTCTGAATAAGCAAGTTCATATAATGAATAGGAAAAATATGTCAATGGATGGCATAACTGATACATAGGTAATTAAAATTAAATGAATGAACTGATGAAAGTTATATAAAAAAAAAATTATATACTAACAAATCTAAAAGTTTTGCAAGGAAAAATTAATGTGACAAGAAGGGAAATACAAATGTCGGGAAAAAACAAACACAGTTTACCACCCGAGTAGAGTAAGATTTATTCTTTAAAGTTCTGTGAAGAATTTTTGAAACAAAGTGATACGAAAATAAAAATTTTGGGGTAAGAAAACGTTGCAGCATCAAGATTTTGTTGATGTAAAGCAGTCACAAGTAGATGTGTGTGTCTGTGGACCAGTCCCTAAAAAGTGTAGACAGCGGTTTTATTAGTGGCTAAATTAAGATATAGTCACACTCTCTTTTTGGGTCCGGGTGTAGGGGCCCCGGGATGTTCCAAAAGGTTCAGTTTCTTCAACGTGAAAAATGTTTCCCACCCCTCCGGGGTCTGGGACCTGCTCAAGAACCTGATAGCGTAGTTGGCTATTTTGTGTCCTTGGTCACGAAGTGAGCAGGAAGTGGAAACCAAATTTTTTTTACACGTTTGGGGCGTTTATGAGCAGCAAATCTGTCCCTTTATGCGTTGGGTTGTTACCTACTTAAAAAAAGCCAAGGGCTTTTTTAAAAAGTGACCCCAAAAGGGGATCACGGTGAAAAATCCCTTTAAATGTATCGGTGGGCCCAGTAGGGGGTGGTTCGGGGTTGCCTTTTTTTGAATTGAGCAGTTATTGCAATGCAGGGCCGGGAAAGGTGCCAATTGGGACGGAACGATGGAGCTGAGGTTATGTTTTTTGCAGGCCAATGTTGCCGTTTCATGGGTCTCTTATATTCTTGGTGTTGTTGCAAATACGTGCTGGGCTCTGGAATTTAGGGGTATTTGGATAACCATTTCGCAAAATATGCAATGTTTACGTTCATTTGATGTGTTTTGGATGAAGGGATATAAAGGTTTTCAAATTATTCTTGGTAAATGAGGGAAATGATCGGATAGTACGGTTTTTTCTGCATTTGGGGATTTGTGAGTGGGATTCCCTTTTCGTGAATTTTTGAGCCCCTTGGGGGAGTTGTGTTCAAAGATCATGGGGTGGGTTCAATTTCTAACCCCCATGAATTGTGAGAAAGGTAGGAGGACTTCATATGTGTGGATGGCGCCCTGGCCTTACCCGTTTCTTACACGCCACGGGGAAGTCCAAACGCTTTTCTTCCCAATCTGTGGTTTTTCCCATGTCACTACACTGTCTTTTATAGTAAACTGTGTCGTTCCCCATTACTTCCTTTCCCCTTTGTTTCTTTTGCTTATTCCTTCAGGGTCCAGCAGCTGTGAGTCCCTACCGATGACCCCCCCCTTTTTTGCTCTAATATATTCGGTCTTCTTTTTCCCTTTTTCATTCACTTGCTTGTATTTCCTCAGATTTTGCGTTTTTCCTGACAAAACATTAGTGCCCTACATACTTTTTTTTTTCCCCCGTTTCTCTTTGGGTAAAATGTTTATTCCTTTGCTGTACAAAAAACCTTTTTTTTATATTACCTCTTGACCTACTCTGGGGCATACTTTCTAGTTTTTTCTCTTTTCCCCTTTTTCCCCCCTTTCCCCCTTCCTTGTTTTTGGTTTCTTTACCTTTTTTTCTTGGTGTTGACTCCTCTATTCTTTTCCCCCCTTTTTTTTTCCATTAGGACCTTTTTTACATGTTCATTTATACACCTGTTTTTTTTTCAGTGATAGGCTGAGAAAGGCTGAAAGGTCAGCGAAACGTTCCCTGATCACAGTTTCCTAAAAACCATATATCATTTTTATCTGTAAAAATATACAAAATGTCACTTTTTCATTGTATGGGAAGCATCCTTTGTAACCCAATTGTGTTTCAATTTTCTGTAGATAAAATTTTTTTTTCTTTTTTAAACATTTTATTTGTGTGGTGGATTTATTTACTCTTTGTTTATGAGTTGGAATTACTTTTCACATGCCCTATTTTACATCCCAGTGACTTATTTATTTTGATTATTGCCTCAGGATGTTTCCCTGAGAGTGAGGTGCCCCCTTGCACCCGCTTCGCCAGAATGAAACCGTAAATTTTTAAAAATGTGGGCCCTTTGATTTCGCTGGGGGAAGGGCTCTTGTCGCCTGTTCCGTCTCCTCCTCGTCGTGGTGGGGCCTGCTGTTTCCGAGTTCCAAAACTTGTTCCAGAACTAAGATCACCACAATGCTTATGCTGACAAGGCATTGTCCCCCCACTGGCCTTTTGGGGGCTTTTCAAAACTCGCAAGGATGGTGCAGAGCTCTTTCACCTGCCTCCACTCTCGGTGGCTCAACACCCTGAGGTCCGCACCGCTGCTTGTCAGGCCATGTGTCACTTCGTACAGCGTAATGGCATTGCACTGCTGCCACAATCGCTGGAGCATGTGGAGGGTGGAATTCCAGCGTGTTGCCACGTCAACAATGAAACAGTTGACGGGGAGGCCGAGCTGACGCTGTAACGCAGCCAGCCAGGACGAAGCAGGCAGCCTTGAGCCTTCCTCAGCATGCAGTCCAGACCCAGGTAGCGGTTTAGAAATTTCTGGACGACGAGGTTCATGACATGTGCCAGGCAAGGGATGTGCTCCAGCCAACCAATCTTAAGGGTGGCCAGGAGATTTCGACCATTATCACGCACCACCTTGCCTGGCACAAGGTTCTTGTCACCAAGCCAGCGCTCGGTCTCGTTGCGAAGAGCTGTCCACAGCTCCTGACCTGTGTGTTGACGGTCTCCAAGACAGATTAATTTCAACACGGCCTGGATTCTCTGGGCCCGTGATGCTACCAGTGGACCTTGGGGACAAGAACCCTGTACCATCCCTGCGGTTTTGAAGAGCGTGCGCCAAGCCTGAGAGCCACCGTCACCACCAGAAACATCCACCAGCTCACCCAGTGAGCTGTCACAGAGATATAGCAGCCTTGGCCATGCTTACTATTCCATGTATCGCTGGTCAGATGGACTTTGCCGGACACAGATGCAGATAACGCGCTGGAGATTTTAGATGACACGTGGCTGGCCAGGGCAGGGACGGCTTTTCGGGAAAAGAAATGCCTGCTGGGCATCTGGTATTGGGGGCAGGCAAGGGTCATGACATTGCGGAACCCATCTATGTCCACCAGACAGAAAGGCAACATTTCCAAGGCCTAAAGCCTGACAATCCCGACATTCAGGCTTTTGGCTTTGGGATGGTTTGGGTTTAAGTGTTTCTTCTGTCCCAACCGGGGTGGGCAGAAGGCTGGCTGCTAGATGGCCGCTGTACGGTGTGAAAGGTTAAACTGGTGGAAGGAGAAGGGCTAGGCTGTGTCTCTGGTGGTGGTGGTGGTACTCGGGTGATGGTGTGTTTCACTGGACATGGGCAGCAGAGGAACGCTTGGTCTTAGAAGTGGAGGAGGAGGTGGAGAAAGAGGGTGTGACAGTGGTTGGAAGCCCGGGGACGATGGGGCCCTTTTTTCGCCAAGTTTCCCTCTATTTAAATCATGTATTTGGCTGCATGTGACTAGCCATGTTGGTGGGGTTTAAAACCTAAGATTCTTCCTTACTGATGCGTTTAACGGCAAAGGCAGCATATGGACTTCGTGGGTGTGAATCAGAGGCTTGATCGAAAAAAGGCCGGCTTGGGAGGTCCTGGATTTGAAAGCGAGGAGCAGTGTTTCCACTGATCGGGGGCCCTGGGGGAAATTTAATCTCAGCGGACTTGTGCGACCGGCCTCCCCCATTTTGAGGCGGGGGACCGTACTGACACTACCTATCATCTTCCTTCCCCGTTCAGTGATGAAGGCTACAAGCAAATTCTGCTGAAAAGACCAGTTGGATCTGCAATGTCGTCATCTTCATCATCAACACAGGTGACTTCCTCGGCCTGACATTTACATCCTGGTGCTGGGGCTGCAAGCAACAGGCATGCAAGGCGTTGCCGACCCCGGGGGGTTTTGACCGATTGACCGGCTTCCTTCTCCTCCTCTGATGGCATCAGCGATTGGGCATCAGGCAGACAAAATCATCCTCTTTGGCCTCTTGATCTTTTGAATGCCTTCTGACCCTAACCGCATTTTGTCATCAAAGAGGTTTCAGAAAATGGATTATCCCCAGTGTTGGGTACATGAGTTGACATTTGGGCTGCCTTCGCTTCATGTTGGAAGGATGCTGACGATGATGATGACGATATTTGTGGCCGTGACTGGAAGGATGAGAAGGTAAGACTGATGGATGCAGGTTGCATTAACCACTGAAGAACAGATTGGCGAAGTGTTCGTTTACTGAGATTAACAGGGACCGACCAGGATGACAGGCCTGACGGTCCTGCAACCGGGCGATCCGCTGGCTTGCGTGTTGTTTTCCGCACTGGAAGGGCACCTTCTCTCATTAATAATATATTTTTGGGCCAAGATCATAATTTAAAAAATTAACTAATCACTGGAACAGATGAATGGGGTCTTCTCCTATCTTCTCCCTTCAATATTCTAGCAACCAATGAAAACATTTAGTCCATTTATCAATGTTTTATTTACCTTTTCATTAACTTTCCATCGCCCGCAACACTTTAGGGCATAGATATAAACCTGTGACGATTTTGTGTCAGTCTGCAATCTTTACAAATATACTTCAAGACTTAGCTTTCCTTGTGAGAGTTCTCCATAGCAATCTGAAGCAATGCGGAGCTTAGTTTGCTGCAGTCACCACGAGGACCGCTGTGTGCCCAACCCTGATGTTTCCCGGTAACTCCTCCTTCCTCAGAGCTCATAGGCAAAGTCCTCCGCGCAGGGCCCTGAAACGGTTATTTTATGACTGAGGCAGCCC